>PVIW01000110.1:551439-801817 GCA_004026585.1 Noctilio leporinus
AAGAAAAAGAAAAAGAAAGAAAGGGAGGGAGAGGGAAGGGAAGGAAAGGGGAAGGGGAGAAGAAGGGGAGAGGAAGGGGAGGGGAGGAGGAAGGGGAGGGGAGGAGGAGGGGAAGGCAAGGGAAGGGGGAAGGGGAAGGGGAGGGAGGAAGGAAGTCTCTGTACGCCTGTGGTCAGAGACCTATTGAAGTCATGTGTATAGAAAATAAATTAAGGGTATAATCTGGGACTACATTTAATGACCTAAACAGACTTTCTATCCAATTGTTTTCATGAACCTCTTTGATATGAAATGATCTTTTTGAATTCAGATTTCACAAATAATGGGTGGTGTATTTACCTGCACTAGGGACCACATCTCCCTTACAAATAATCCCAAATAATGCAAAATTTAGGGAAAGAGCCTCAACAGTGAATGAGGAAAATAATGGATAGTTATTAAATCCCCGTTAATCCTGGCCATAAAAAATCTACATCATGGAAGAAGCCTTTCCTTTGAGGCAAACGGAGCTGTGGGTGTGTAAGAAAAGCTCTAGCTTAATTTTCGAGGAATGAGTTCAAGTGTGAGCTGGTACATCATCTTCAGAGGCCAAAAACTGACTTCGCTTTCATGAGAGAGGCCTTTAGCAATGTGAGCCCCTCCTCTCCTGTTTTGCTGCAGAGGAGAACCAGGCATTCCAAGATCCAAGCAAGCCCCAGCCTCCCTCCAGTTCCAATAGTCTTTACATTACTCCGCCCAACCTGTTCAAATCTTTCTCCTTTAGTGATCACTCCTTTTCTTTCAGTTACTACAGCACTAATTGCCTGTCCCACTATCTTGGTACTTGCATACATGGTTAGTCAATGTTTCCTGTAAATAGGTTTTATCTTCCTATGTAGATAATTCCAGACCATGTTTTATAGATCCCTTTACATATTCAATAGCATGCTGGCTCTCTACTTTAACTAGAAAAAAATCAAATATAATATTTACGTATATTTACTCTGACAAGGGGTGGTTGATATGAATCTAAGTAAAACCACCATGTAATAGGAGACCATAAAAAATACATAAAGCCAGTATCTAAACCACTTAATTAAAAACTCATGATTGTAGGTAGAAAAAACACTAACATCTCTCAAAAAAGGCGTAAACTTAAAAATCTTTAATGGTTTTAAAATAAGTTTTCTTCCATCTATGTTCAAGTCTACCTTTTGGGGGATTAAATAAATAATTTCAGCACATAACTTTAATGAAAGCTTGAAATTTGCAGTCAACTGAGAGAAACTGATGGCATGCTCTGCTCTTAATTCTCAGTGTACAGAATCCAGATCTTTTCCTCCTGAGAAAACCCTGTGCTTAAATATTTTTATCTGTAACTGCAGATTTTTTAAAAGGATTTTATTTTCAAATGTCTCCACTAATTTTCCTTAGCGGGAGCTAATTTAGGCCCCAAGCAATTTTCTGCTCTCCTGGACATTACAAATGAAAAAGCCCAGTGGTAGGGGCTGGAAGGAGAGGACCTCAATCACTTCCACCTTGGGGGGGGGGGGATCCGCCCAGACAGGGGCTGTTGCAGGGCCAGGAATTATAGGAAGAATGTGTCCCCCACCCAGTAGAGAGCACTATAATCAGTTTGGGCAGAACATTAAGCTTTCTCAGGTGTCAAGTTATCAAAACATGAATTGTGACTTAATGGGGGAAAGAAAAGACTAATGTATATGTATTTTTATATTCTCAGCCTGGGACATGCTTCTTGATTTTAAAGAGAGGGGAAGGGAGAGACAAAGGGAGAGAAGCCCTATTGCCACCACAGACCTGACCCACAACCCAGGCATGTGCCCTGACCAGCAACCGAACCTAACACCTCCTCAGTTTGTGGGATGAAGCCCAACCAACTAAGCCACACAGACCAGGACAAGACTAATATTTTCAAGGAGAAAGAGTTGATTTTTACTTTAGTGGGAATACTCAAGGATATTAGAATTTGAATATTAAGTGAAAGTACTTAAGCCATGTCCCTGGGAAGTGTTTCTCAAAGTGTATCTTATGCACTAATCGTGCAGATTCCTGTGCTCCCTCCCAAAGTAGTGAATGGGGACTGGGGGAACCTGAAAACATGCATTTTTAAAACAAGTGTGATCTTGTCTTCTGCATCCAAAAACAGGGTAGAAGTTTTCAGCTGAAAGAGCAGAGTATAGATGTTGTGGCGGCTCCTGTCTTTATTTCTACCTGGCATCCATTTCGTAATAGTATTGGAATGCACAAAAAGAAGAAGTGTTTGTTTTTAAAATAATGATTCAGCCCTGGCAGGTGTGACTCACTGGACTGAGGGCCAGCCTGCGAACCAAAAGGATCTCTGGTTCAATCCCCAGTCAGGGCACATGCCTGGGTTGCAGGCCAGGTCCCCAGTTGGGGGTGCACAACAGGCACCCACACATTGATATTTCTCTTTCTCCCTCCCTTCCTCCCTCTCTAAAAATAAATAAAATCTTTAAAAAAATTATTCAATCAATGAATTACTCATCAAAATTTAAATTCACATGTATCCAAGTGACCAACGACTTTACTGCTTCATAAATACACCCAAGATCAAATGCTTGATGAGTATTTTAAAGCCCATTTCGTAGGCAGGATCCACAAAGTTTTAGCTACTAAAAGTGTCTATTGAAAGGCACTGAGTTGCACTGTCCAAATCAGTAGCTATTGGCCACACATTATCACTGACCATGTGTGAAACGTGGGTAGTAAAATAGATGCTGCATTTCAAAGACTTAATATAAAAGATGTAAAGTATCCCTCTGAGTAACTTTTTATACTGATTACACGGGATGATAGGATAATATTATGGATAATCTGATTAACTGAAATATCTAACTTAGAAAACTTAAAATCACAATGAGCTAGTATTTTATTTCTTTTGAACAGCACAGATCTGGATATTTAAAGTTAATCACTGCTTTAGCTGATTAAATGCTCCACCAAAATTCTTGACCACTCAAAATAACGCCTATGTTTAAAAGCAGTCTGGCCTATAAATACAGTCACAAATAATTGTTATTTACTCTACAGATGTAATGTAAAAGATACAATTAGGTGTGTTTTACCTTGTTTTCCTATGGCTATCAGTTGTCCCTGATGCATCCATAATCATGTAACTCAAGGTCAATTTTTTTTTGGCCATGCCCATAGTTTAGCAGAGAGACTCTTTTGCAAAATTTTAGCTCGTAACTATCAATGAGTGACAACTTCAAAAGTACGTTTAATTTGTCTTTTTAAAGATGCTCTTTTATACACAAGCTTTCTCCTACCACCTCTGTATCATTTTTTTGTAAATAAAAAATTTTATTATACAGAAATAAATTATTTTTAAAATCCACTGTTTATAGAATGTTAATGGAAAAAATATTAATTCTAGGTACTCTGACAATATTTTCAAGCTAAATGCTGTGCTTTTAAAGACTGCTTTTCCTACTTCCCCTAATTTGTGCTGATTCCACAAAATATAACTTACGACCATAAATACCCATCACTTGCAGAAAGAAAAATTCACCTTCTACATTTCTTGAAAAAAATAGTTTCATGTTTTAGAGTTTCACTTCAGATAAAGTTTCCCAAAAGTCTAGCTTATTTTGATACGTTTTCCACCACCACATGTCCTCCACTACTGAGGCAATTGGGTCAGAGGTCAGGAATGTGGGCCCACCATCACAGGAGGTGGGAAATCATTTACAGAAGGCATAACCTCCGTCCCAGCTACAGCCTCAGGCTGAAGCAGCAGGCAGTGATCTGTTTGCTTCTCCAGATGAGGACGTGACAGACTAGGGCTCTTCTTATCTTCTTCTGAACTGTAAATGGTCCACATTAAAGGTGAGGGATACGCACAGTTCTCCCCAGCCTAGTATATGTAAAATATCTGAACATGTGGCAATCATCAATATTATTTCTATACTTTTCCCTAAAACATTAAGTCTTGGACATGTACAAGCTGAAGATTTGAGACTCCTCCTTCACCCAACTTGTGTAAGGGGAATGCTTTCAGATGAAGCTTTTCCCTACTTTGAGAAAAAGTTGTTTTCAAATTTCAACAGGAGAGGCTCTAGGTAAATTATGAAGACGAGAGAGTTCAGTTCCCTGAGATTCCACTTGGCATTTCTCTCTGATGTTTCTAACTACTAAGGAGCAGGAGGGGTGATGAGTGACTGAGATATGAGTCAGACTTTCAAACAAAAAAGTTAAAGGGGAATGGAAAGATTCAAAGCTCATTGGGCAATGGACGTGAACCAACTCCTGACTCTCATCTTCGTGGCGATAAACTGGCATTTGACAAACGATTGCAGGCCTAATTTCTACATTCTTTTTTTAAATGGACATGTTACACACAATATCAGAGAAGCCATCTTCCCTGTGAAATAGCTTCCTGAGTCTGACACCCCAACAATAAATGGGTGCCCTGGAATTCAATTTAATTCTGACACCATCCAGAGTTAGGGCAAACCCCACATGTTTAGGGCCCTGCCATGGGACTGCAGTCACTTCAAAACCCAGTTGCCAGTCCCAGGTCATTGCCTGTCCAAGGCCACTGTACTTTTGACTAAGTGGCTATAAATTCAGAGGTTTCCATGACAACCCTTCATCAGGTTCAATAATGTGCTAAATCAACTCACAAAACTCAGTAACTAACATTTTGTTTATGTCTACCAGTCTATTATCAAGTACATAGCTCAGGGACAGCCCAATGGAAGGGGTGCACAGGGCAAGGTATGGCAGGGGGCAGAACTTCCACCCCTCTCAGGGCACATCACCCTCCCAGAGTGCTGATGTGTCTCCCATCCAGAAGCTCTCCAAGCCTTGTCATATTTTGGGGGTTTTCTGGAGGTTTCATTATGTAGGCATGATTTGATGAAATCACTGGCCATTGGTGATTCAACTCAACCTCTAGCCCCCCTCCTCTGCAGATTTGGGGGCAGGGCTGAAAACTCCCTCCTTCTAATCATTTGGTGTTGCCAGTGACCAGTCCTGTCCACTTAAAGCTCTGGTGGGGGTGTCTCACCCTAAGTCACCTTGTTAGCATAAACCCAGGTATGATAAGAGAGACTCTGAATAAATAACAAAAGACACTCAGGAAAATTCCAAGGGTTTTAGGAGCTTTGTGCCAGAAACTGGGAACAAAGGCAAAATTTCTTTCTTTCTTTCTTTTTTTTTTAAATTTATTTCTTAATGTAGCAGAGCTAAAAGCAATCCCTGAAGATGAAGTAGCAAGTATTTACCTCACCTCATTTCCTTAGAGATACAGGCACTGAAAGCCACTATGTAAAGGACACAAGACAAGATGGCAGTTACATTATTAACACAAGAGGCACTGCACTGTTAAAAGAGAAATTCTTATTGATGTCTTTTGTAAATCTTCACAGAGTTCAGACTGAAGTTTAGAGAAGATTAATGAACATGTAGAGCACCTTGGAGGGCAGGAAGCTTGATATGTACATCGCTACAGCTCTAACTGAAGACATCCCACTTCAGAACATGCATTTATAACAGAAACCTTAAAACAGCGCTCCCTCATGCTGAACCTATCAACACACTACTTCCCTACAGGGGACAGGAAGGTATTTCCCTTTTCTTAAAGTCAAGCCCCAGCCTGCCACACCATCCCACATTAAAATGTAACTTCAAGATAATGCGTTGTGTTTGAGATTTGAATTCTCCCTAGACCTTAGCTGGGCCCAGATGAAATGGTCTTAGACACTCAAGGAAGTAGACCAGGCGGGAACTATCTACACCAGTCCTAAATGTGATTCCCCAGACCAGCCGCCTCAGCATCACCTGGCAACCTGTAAAAAAGGCAGAGTATCATCCTGACTGGTGTGGTTCAATTGCTTGGGCTTGCTTCTGTGAAGCAAAAGGTCATTGGTTCATTCCCAATCAGGGCACATTCAGGTGGCAACTGATGGATATTTCTCTCTCACACCAATGCTTCTCTCCCTCTGTCTTCCTCCCTTCCCCTCTCTCTAAAATAAATAATATCTTTTAAAAGTACCAATTATCAAGCTCCATCCTTGGTTTACTGAATCAGACCATGGGAGTAAGGCCAACAATCTGTGCTTTGACAAGACCTCCCTGTGACTCTGATGCCCGCTCAAATTCTAGAACCATTGTTCAAAACACTGTTGGACTGTTAAGTTACTCTTGCTATCAGCATACAAGATTCTTAGACAGCTCCAATACCCTTCTGTTCTGCAGAACTGGGAAGTCAGGTGATAAGATGACTTTCTCTAATAAATAGATGGTTTTTCTGATTATCTTCTGGATTTCCTGAAAGCAGTGTTTTGGAACATCATTTGACCTAGAGGCAATAGATTTTCTTTTAATAACATGTCATGGTTACCCATGACATCTTCTAGATCACAGGATGCATTCCTGAGGCTTCAAATGAAAATTTAAAAATATGTTTGAATTACCCATTAAGCTGCACCACAGTGAGCTTTGATTCATTTGTGTTTCACTGGATATAAAAAAGTGTACACTTAGAGCCTTCTGCCTTCAGCCATTTATCAGCAGTATGACGTTATGCAAGCTATTTAACCTCTCCGGCCCTCAGTTTCCTCATCCATACACTATAAACAATAATAATCTTTTTCATATGCTTGTTATGGGATTAACTGTTAATGCATGCAATGCATGTAGAACAATGCCTGACACTCAGTGAGTACCAATTCAAGTACTTACTCTTATTATAACTATAATAGTTCGGGGGCCTAGATAACAGAAGGAAAGATCTAAAGACAACCGATCAATATAAAGGACAGCTGCACATCTCTGGAACTGTAGAAAAGAATGGATAACAAGAGCAAGTGACTACTCTGCAGTTTGCAAGTAGAATTATCCTTAAAACGGAGATAATACATAGTAGCCTAGGACCGGAAAGTAAATGACTCATGGTCAAAGATAACTAAATGGTCACTAGTATCATACTAGGCTAAAGGTTCAAATGAAGATTAGAGAAAAAGACGTATGAGATTAAAGTACAAATCAATCCACTAGCACAAGCCAGGATCATGACTTCCGTAAGGTTATATGTTAATGAATAAGCTAGAAAATAAAGCTTCAATTCTAGAGTGACTATCTGGTTAATCATTCATTTATGCCCTCAAATCAGGCGAATTCAGGAAAGATTTTTAAATTACTCCACATAGGAAACAAATTATCCTAAGGCAGGGGAATGACTTCCCTACAGCAGTTAGTTGGCTGCCTCCCCAAGGAACTTGCTTTCTTCCACCATCATGTTATATTCTGAATTTTCTAGCCAAGCTGTTTGTGTGTGACTGATCCCTCTCCAACGCCACAAAACCTCTAACACTTTAGGAATGCATCCTGATTAGCTGATGTTAGTCACATCCCCTTCTCTGACTCCAGAGGGAGATTATGAGAGAGGCACATGACCCAAGCCATAATCAATCAGGCCATTGAGGCAGAGGTGCTTTTTTTCTGCTAGACATCCTTACATACAGACCTGGGACTTGAGGCAGCTACCTTGGGACTACAGAGTCTCTAGAGCCCACCTGAGAATACATCCTCACTAGATAAGCAGAACCAAAAACTGAGAGAAAGAAACTAGATCCCAATCACAACACTTAAGTCCAGAATTAAATCTTGCTTAATGGCCAATTTGTCTATTGCTTGATCAATAAATTCTCTTTGCTATTTAAACCACTTTGGGTTAGGTTTCCTTTAGCTTATAGTCAAGAGAACTCTAAATTATACACACCTCATAAGTAGATTACACTGTAAAGATAACAAAAAAGTGAACTATATTCACAATTAACAGTAAACTTACCTGTTTAAGTCGTGATTACAATTTATGTGTCATAATTAAAGGCATCAGGGGAAAAAATCATAAACCTGTTCTCATTTGGATAGCATTTTATTTGAAATCTCAAAGTTCAGATGCAGGGCCCTGTATAAACTTTGACCCTTGGTTTACATATATTCAATATTGCTGAATTTTCATCATGACGGAAACCTTTCCAGATTTTCAGGGAAAAATACTCCCCACCCCAAATATTTCAGGTGTTCAATAGCAACAAAGGAGAGAGAAATCACAAAGGAGGGACGTGTTTCTGCTAATTTCAGTAAATCAATAGCAAACGTATCTATTATAGCATTAAATGTACCCTCAAAAGATTAAGCTATGGTTTTTATATTTAAAACCCTTGCATGGGACACTAACTAACTTGGGTCACTCAGAGTAGTCTACTGTAAGAGGTCAGGTCAACTAAGTATACAGGGTAAGTATTTATACTTCAATAGTTTCAAATGTAAGATGCATCAACAATAAAATTCTTAAAATCCTAGGGCAGCTCTTTCTAAAATGCTATAAAAATCACTCTTCTCTGAATCATTCTGGCCTGAAGAATTGACAGTTCTCCAAATGTGGAACTGGTCACCTTCCAACATAGTCAGCTTGTTCTTGTGGGACACATTTGAGTAGAAGTGAGTCGATCTTACAAGGAAAGCGGAGTAGATAATGTTGGAGGGAACTGGAATGCATCCTGGGCTTCAGTGATATGCCGTGAAGGAGACTTACCGGCCAGGGCCTTGATGCGGGACCGCTCAAAGAGCCTGGCAGAGCTATTCTCATTGTCCCAGTCGTCCACATCCCAGCGGTTGTTGACATCACTGTACTGCTGCTGGATCTCAATGTTGTCATAGTCTGTGGCTACTGTGGTCGTCATCTTGCACTATCTCAGCTGCTCCTCCACATCAGCTCCTTCTTAAGAGTTCTGTGAGGAAAAAAAAGGAAAAACCTAATTAATCATTTCAAGTGTGTAGAAGATAAAATTCACATGTGTCAAGAGCAGGTCTCTAGAGCACTGCCTCATAACACGTGTGTGATCTTGGCCAAAATTCTTAGTATCGCTGAGCCTCAGTTTCCCCAACCATGATACTATAGGTTATTGAGAGGACAGAACAGATTTTTTGATGGATGACCATCAAAAAATGAGTTTCTTTCTTCTTCCTAACGTTTAAACTTCACAATTTTAAAGTTTTGTCTGGGCTGGATGAACAGCTACTTGGGGTTTCTGAATGAACTCATTTATTTTCATTGTATACTACCATAAACTAAAATCTTTCAGCTTCTCCTAGAATATCATAAAATGTTACATAAAGAACTGAGAGGCCCTGGCTTGTGTGGCTCAGTGGATTGGCACCAGCTTGGGAACCCAAAGGTCGCTGGTTCAATTCCCCAGCCAGGGCACATAACCAGGTTGCAAGCCAGGTCTCCAGCCAGGTCCGTAGCTGGAGGCAGGTGAAAGGCAACCATACATGGATGTTTCTCTCCCCTTCTTCCTCCCTCCCTGCCCTTCTCTCTGAAAATGATGAATAAAATCTTTAAAAAAAAAAAAAGAACTGAGAGATCATTTCGTCTCAATCTCATTTATACATTAGGAAACTGGTGTTTGAGATTAAATGAGATAGTAAATGTATGATACCAAGAACAATACCAGTGACTGGTGGATACTCAATTAAAAAATGATTGCACGTTACTTATGTTGCTGTGTTGTTAGTCTTACCACCAATACCAACACTCCCCCCCAGGAACCCACTCACAGTCATGTAGTTTACAGAGATAAATGGTAAACAAGAACCAGGCCTCAACTTCTGGCCCACTACTGTCTTCACTTTGTTACAGTGCCCTCAGAGAATTAAGAAAGATGCATCTAGCTTTAAATAGTGCTTCTCCCTTTAACACAGCAATTACACAGTCATTGAATCAGAATGTACTGAGGACTTTGTGACCAGCTTGTGCCAGATGCTAGAGATAATAGTAAACAAGATAAGGACCAGGCTCTAGTGTAGCTTATATCTTAGTAGAAGCCAGACAAAAGGCACCAGAAAAGACAAGCTAGTTGAAAAAAAAGTGGAGAGATATGACACAAGGAGTTAAGAACATATTTTAGATGTGATGGTTATGGAAGGCCTCTGAGTAGGTATTTATTTAAACTAATATCTTAAAAAGGAACAGGTCAAAGGAATAGCATTCCAGGCAAAAAGAAATAGCTTGTGTAAAGGTCCTGTTTGTGAGAGACAGCACAACTTGTTGGAGAAATGAACAGGTCAGTGTGTCTGGAGACTGTCTGGTGGGCAGGGGGAGACAGGAGATGAGGTTGGAAGATGAAGGGTCAGACCACAGAGGGCTCTGCAAGCTGAAGTGTGAAGGCACTGAAGGATTTTATTAAGTCAGCAACTGATACCACTGGATGTATGTTTTTAAAAGATCAATTCTTGTGCTGCACGGAAAACACATTCTAGGAGACGTGGCCAATGTGGCTCAGTTGGTTGGAGCACTGTTCTGCGGACCAAAAGAGTCGTGGGTTCAATTAAACAGCAGATCAATGTTTCTCCCCACCCCCCCAATTCCCTCTCTAAAAGCAATGGGGGAAATAAAGTCCTCCGGTGAGGCTAAAAAAAGATTCTAGGAGGCAAGGAAGAGCTCTTAATTCCTACTGGTGCAGTTAAATTCCTGCATGTTTTATATACAAAGCTATCTAGGTAAGTTAAGAAGAGGAACAGGAAGAAAGATACCCCACCCTTTTAGTGATAGGAAGAAGTCCCATCCAGTCCTGTCCCAGTCCCCCATCTTAAGAGTCAATGATTTATTATCAGATTTTGTACCTGGATGCTCACTGAGTAAAGCCTCTTTCATTCACTGTGCACCAACAATATGCACACAGACTAGTTAGCAGCCCCATCACTCGAGTTTGGGCACTAATAAAACTAGGCCACCACCCAGCAACCATAAAATGATCACTTGAGCTGATTTTTGCCCCTTCGCATATGCTACCATGCAAAGAAAATAATGTCACATATGCCAAAAAAAAAAACATTTTTTCACGGACTGATTTTTAGGGGAAGAGCCAGAGAAGGATTGATTTGTTGTCCCACTTATTTATGCACTCATGATTTGATTACTTTTTTTAAAAAAATATCTTATTCACTTATTTTTAGAGAGAGGAAGACTGGAAGAAAAAGAGGAAGCAAAAAACATAAATTGCCTCTTGAATGCCCCAAGCTGGGGACCTGGCCCATACCTAGGCATGTACCCTGATCGGGAATCGAACCTGTGACTTTGAAGTTCGCAGGCCTGTAATCGATCCAGTGAGCCACACCAGCCAGGGCAAAACAGTTCTCTTATTGTACTTAAAATGTAGCTTTTCTCAACTTCTAGCATGCAACCAGGTTCCCATCATAAATAAATTAAGCTGAAATTGTATAATTATTGTAGCACAAGCATAGAACTGCATCCCCTTTTGTCATTAGCTGTTTTCTCACCAGCTAGCCAAGAAAATGGTCACACACCACCCTACATATTCCCAAGGAAAAAGCACTGTGTCCATCTTACATCTGAGTCACATCTGTTACTCAAGTAGTCACCCATTTTTGCTCAAACAGAAACATCCTGGATCAAAGTAAAATGCTGAATTCTCACCAGGCAGACATAATCAATTCCAACAACAGAAATTTATCAGTAGAATAATTTTAACAACTGCATAAATGATGCATTTATAAGATTTCAAGAAGTCACTGAAAATTTCAGAAACCTCAGCCAGTTAAGTATATTCTATTGAGTGAGCTTATAATTGCTCTTAACATTCAGTTATAATACTCTTAAAAAAAAAATTGATAATGTCATTTAAACTTGGAGGTATTTACTTTTTCTTGGCTATGTCAATACCAAAGACTTTCATAAAATTCAGCCTTAGAGGATGCCATCTCGAGGAGGAAATGTGAAAGTGCCATTAATACCAAATTCCTGAAAGCACAGGAAGTACGATTTCGCCCAACCCAAGGTGAAATGGCATGTAATCACTTCACTCCAGGTTCGTTCCGGCTATTTGGTGCCACCTGCTGACCACTGAGAACAAGCCACACCTTGGCCTCCAGAGGGGCTATCAGCCAACCTGTGCCCGGAGTTCATATCTGACTCTCGAGCAAGCCCTAAGGCAACCCTTTCCACTCTGAACCTCTTCCTGGTTTAGCCCCCAAATCACCAACTGTTTTCTGCAAGTTTCTCCACAAGTGTTAATTCTTTCCACAAGCTAAAAACAAGTCCTGCCCTGGCTGGTGTGGCTCAGTGGATTGAGCACCAGCCTGAGAGCCAATGGGTCGCCGGTTCAATTCCCAGTCAGGGCACATGCCTGGGTTGCAGGCCACGTCCCCAGCTGGGGGTGGGTGGGGTGGGGTGAGTAACCACATACTGATATTTAAAAAAAAAACAAAACAAACCAAGTCCTTAAGAAAAGATGAGCACATTGAGAGTTTTTTTAATGGTGTTATTTTAAATTAATTTATTATTGTTGTATTACAGTTGTCCCATTTTCTCCCATTGCTGTCCCCTGCCCCACCCTCCTCATCCCCTCTCCCACAGTCAATCCCCACATGTTGTCCATGTCCATGGGTCATTTACACTAGTTCCTTGACTAAACTGTTCCCCTTCTTTGCCCCTTTCTCCCCCTCCCCCCCTCCCCTCTGGACACTGTCAGTGTGTTCTTTGTTTCCATGCCTCTGGTTCTATTTTGCTTGTTTTGTTCATCAGTGCCCTGTATTAGGTGAGATCATATGGTATTCATCTTTTAATGCCTGACTTATTTCACTAAGCATAATACTCTTCAGTTCCATCCATGCTATCGCAAAAGACAGGAGTTCCTTCCTTCTTCTGCTGCATAGTATTCCATTTTTTAAAATGGTACTCTTACTACTACTGTTCTTTAAAACAGAGAGTAGAGTGGGAACCAGAAGTTATTAGTCTATGTACAAAACAATTATTGATGACACAAGGTATTCTTATTATTTGATTACTTCACTTGGATATCAGGGACATTTTTTAACTTTCAGGGCACTGGCAAAGCAAACCATCTCATGTCCCCACCAGGGCAATGGTGAAAGGGTGCTTTCAGGCATTCAACAGTAAGAACAGAGTGACCTGTGGGTGAAGGAAAGTCACAGTCAAGGGAAGGCACAGATGGGTGAGCGCGCCCATAGCAAGGGTAGTCCAGAAAAACCAGTACACCACAAACATCACTGCCTTCCACCCATTTCATCAGTGAACTGTGCCATCTGTGGGTGGCAGTATACAGCACACAGACAAGTGTCCCCAGGAAGTTGTCTGTAAAGGGCTAATTTTCCCAGTGTGCCTGTCCCAAGGGCCAGTGAAGTAATCCATATTTTTTCAATAGCTGTGAGAAGATCAGTGGGAGAAGGGTGAGGACGGCTGGCCATCTCGGAATTCTGCCTGGTGGGTCCACCATTAGGAAAGTTTAAAGGACTATGTAAGGTTGGCATGAGACAACACAATCTCTTCTACTAGAGGAGGGTTCTCATTGCCTCTTCTGACTCAGCGACGGCCCAGATTCTACCTAACTTGACCATCATGGCAGGAATTCATCAATAATCCTTGAACTAATAAAATTCAATAACATCCTCAGTGTGAAATCAGTAATACCTACGTTTTCTGAGGCTTGGTTTTAAGAAGATGGTTAAAAGTATATACCTGGCTTTGCTGCTCTTCTTCATCTCATGTGTGTATGTTGTGAATAAAAGTAAGAAATATGTAAAAAAAAAATGAAACAAAACAAGCCTTTCCCTGGCCAGTGTGACTTGGCTGGAGCATCACCTGTAAACCAGAGGTCATGGGTTTGATTCCCAGTCAGGGAACATGACTAGATTGTGGGTTCCATCCTTGGTCAGGGTGCATACACGTGTCAACCAATGGATGTTTCTCTCCCCGTCTGTCTCCCTCCCTTTCCCTCTCTCTAAAATTAGTGAGCATGTCCACTGGTGAGGATTAAAAATAACAACAGCAACAACACAAAACCAAGCCTCTTCCAGCAGATTTCTCTTCTTTAATTATGTCCTATGAACTGTAACTTAAAAAACAAACAACAACAAAAAAAAACACAAATAAATTGTAAAAGCTTTATCATTTCCTGCTTCAATAAGAATATAATAATTTTATTTCTTCAAACTGGCAGACCAAGACAAAAATGGATGAGGAAACAATTATACTAGACCTATAAGGTAAAACGGTTTCTACAGCCCTGACGTGTGCTACCACAAGGTCATAACCATCAAGAAAGAAACTGGAATGATTCCCAGCCAGGGCACATAACCAAGTTGCAAGCCAGGTCTCCAACCAGGTCCGTAGCTGGAGGCAGGTGAAAGGCAACCAACCATACACTGATGTCTCACTCCCTCTCTGCTTCTCTCCCTTCCCCTCTCTCTAAAAATAATAAATAAAACCTAAAAAAAAGAAGAAGAAGAAGAAAGAAAGCTGGAGCATTCTATTAGTTCTTCTCTTTACTGATTAAAATTCTGAAAATCAATACCTGGCAAAGCCCAGACAGAAAACACTTTGTTCTGTTACTTTCCAAGATCCTGAATCTATTTTCCATGTTGCATAGGTATTAAACCAATGTCCAGGTTTTTGCTCTTTATAGTTTGTGTCTAGGCCTCCCTCCCCCACCCTCCTCTGTTACTCTACAAAATCCCTGGGTGATGTTACACACTCCGGTCCTTGGCTCCACTCCTGGGCTGACTACTGATCCCTAGGCAGCTAAGTATAGCTGTCTCCTATGGATCATCAATTCTACAACTGAACTCGCAATTCCTGTTTTATGCAAGCCCTGTTTTCCCGTCACTCCCTCACTGAATGGTATCCTCATTTCTCCCCTATTTAAGCCCCTTCGTTGCTTGTATCACCTGAAAACCCACTGAGTTAGCTCAAGCAATGGTTTCTTACTCTGCGCCTCACCTCTAATTTTAAATCCTATTCCATTCCCCTATGTTGCCACCAGAGGGACCTTCCTCAAATATAATTCTCATCATTTCATTCTTGCGACCAGAACCCACCAATGTCCCTGCCTTCAGAATAAGTCCCTTCAGAAAATGCCAGATCCCTTTGAAGAGAAATGAGACCCTTCATGAGGGGGCCTAGCCCAGCTCTCCAGCTTAGTCTCAAAATTCTTGTCCTAAACTCACTATTCCTGTCCCCAACTACGCAAACTTCTGAGGAAAAGTCATGCCCTTGTTTCACCTCCAATACTACTACCCAGAACAGCCCTCTGCTCCTCCCACAAATTCTATCGGAGATATCAGCTCATCCAGAATGTAACCCCCAACCACTCACCACCACCTGGTCTAAATTAGACAACCTTAGCCCGCGTAGGTACTTCCTCCAAGGCACTTTGTATATTTCTAACCTATCACTTATCATTATAAGACTTGCATAATTACAAAACCTCCATTTACTTATTGTCAACAGGCCATAGACTCTTGGGATCATGTTCCCATCATACCATTTTTATATCTTCCAACTCCCAGTGGGGTGCCTAGAAACATTAAGTGCTTGCTAATTATTTATTTGAGGGTTGACTGGGTGGGTAAAAGGCTGGTAGGTAAGTTGAGGGCTGGAAGGTGAAACCTAAGAAAAAATGTCAACTCAAGCCACCACTTACTACCTCCACCATCACAAAGCCCAAAACACACAGTCCCCTGAGCTACTTAAACCCGGTGAGCACTGTGCTTTTAAGGAAGTGACATTTTTAGATGAGGCCGCTAACCAACATGAACTCACATTTAATAAGGTGCTTCTCCATGTACTTATTAAAGTTTAAATTTCCCGGTTTAGTTTTTCATTTATGAATTTATTTTTGTCTGAGATTAAAGCAAAAGATAGAGAACACAAATATCCATGTATAAATACATACTTCATTAATACCCAATCTTAATTAAAGGCTCAAATAAATTAAATAAAAATAACAAGGGTGACTTAACATTTGCCAATTCTTTTTTAAGAAGGAAAACCGTATGCTAACAATTACTTTGGCAGAAATTACAGACCCAAATGTCTTGTAAACACTTAAAACCCTCTCACTTTACTCATAAAAAACTTGAAAAAGCATACGCTGCACGGCTGGTGTGCTATGCAAGGCAAAAAAAAAGTATGCTCAGGGACTCTGAGGGACCAAACTGTGTGCCCGAGAATTTCCAGAAAAAGACTTGTTAAGAGTTCTGCCTCGACCCTCTCGACTGCCCAGTGCCAGGATCAGGACACATCCTGACTGCCTCTGCCCGCGGCGCCACCCTGCAGCATATATAAAACAGCTAATGAAGGAGACTATCTGTAAGAAAATACATCTAAAACCACAGCGATGACTAAACTCCGTTAACCTACTGTTACTCAGGTTCATGGAACTAGCTCCACTTAAAGACCCAAGATACCATCCTCAGCACTCCAAGTTCTCTGTTCAAAACACCAAGACATGGCTATTTCAGCCCCTAGCTAGTTAACAGCCGACCACCAGATGCCTCCGCATGAACTTTCGTAACTACTTCTCACAAACAATCCAAAAGCAGCAAACACTTCTTTCTGGCAAACTATACACCTATGCCAGAACTAGCCCCACTTCACCTTCTCCCACCTCCCTTATCTATATTATAGCCAAGGTAAACTCTTTCAAAACAACTTCCATCTTTCTTCTCCTATAAAGAGCCCATCAATCCCAGGCTGGCAGACATGTCCGTCTCCTCCATCCAGCCCTGCTGGTGGTAGGCTAGGCTGCACATCCCAGTAGCTGGTCCTTTCTCTAGCTAGCATATGACTCAATGAACCCCTTCCTTCAGAAAAATCCTTCAGCCTTCAAGGTTATTGTTTAACAGTATCATTCACTTTTTAAATTATCCACGTTACTTGCAGTTTTACAGGAACACCCAACTGTACGAAAGCTTGACACAGCTGTAGAAACTAGCCAAAATTCATAGAATCAGACCATTTTGAGACAGAAGGGCACTCAGAATCTGTTTAATAATTAAACTTCAGTAACAAAGAAAGTCTTCAAATACTTATACTAATATTTGTATGTTTTATTTCTCAATGGCAGAATATGTTAAAATTTCCCATCATGATCATGAATTTATCAGATGTTTCTTATAATGCCCTTGATACATACAAAATTATAATTATCTTCTTGGTAGGTTGTTAACATTATAAAATATCCTATTTTTTCCCTACTCACCACATTAATCCTAATTTTATTGATAGTAATATTAGCCTAGTATATATATATATTTCCATTCTATTATTTCATCTTCAAGTCATTTTGTTTTAGGTATGTCTCTTATTTTTAAAATTCAATCCAAGAGTCTCTGTCATTTAGTTGGCAAATATAATTGATTTACATTAGGATTACTGCCATATTTGAGGTTTTGCTTTCTATTTTAATTAATAAAATGTGGAAACTGGGGTCTATCTAAAAATTAAACAACTGAATTAAGTTATGCTGCTACAAACCCAATTCTATATCTTTATCACCACTGAACCCAGATCCATAAGAACTCAATCTAATCTTTAACATGCAGAGAGCTGATGAATCTAGCAGCCAAAGGAAGCTCTGATACCATTATAAATAAGTTAATTTTCTTGCTGGCTTACTTTATGTGGGCATGGTGCTTTATTGTTGTTGCTGAGTCATCCCCAGCAACCTTTGATGTAGATATTATTAGCCTTATTTTACAGATGAATAAACAAAGGCTTTCTGTAGTGACATAAGAAAATGAGGAAGCCAAGAAGATTTTAACCAATGTGTATGACTCCAAAGCCCATACTTTAAATGAATAGCTTAGCCTACATTTTGAGGCACAAAACTTTAATAATGGCCCACACATCAGGAAAATATCTAACCGACTCAAGGTTCTTAAACCAGAAAAACAGATATTTTCTGTTACAAGATCCAAATGGACTAAGATAGCTTCATTACCAATATTCAGGGATAATCTCTTTCCTATACAGATGAAAGATGCCACCGGAAGGCTGGTTCTACTTTTATGAAAAAGCTCTACAGACAGATTTTATTTTGTTTTTTTAACATGGGCAGGTATGCCAGGCTCTACTGTTCTGAGGAGCAAAACTAACCCTTAATAAAGAAAATTATTTTAAAAGATTTCACTAGAGAAAAATATAAAGGTCATAATTAATTTTATTTCATAACGACCTGTTAAAAAGAATCCATCTCTATGGCTTAAGAACTTTATTACAAAGCATAACTACAATAAGAAAGAATATAATGTAGGGGGAACAACTGGGCATCTCTCTGGACTTCCTGTATTTTACAGAAAACTACACACAAATAGTAAAATTATAAACAGCTTGAGTGCCTTAAATAAAAATTCTTAATATTCTGTATATTTATTCTCATTTACTATTTGTATATTGAAATTTTTAACAAAGTGTCTTATTTATTTTCCCTGCCTACGTAAGACAATCTAGACTCTAAATATAAATCTACAAGCCCTGAAGTATTTTAAAACTAGGTTTACTTTGAAAACAGATTTTGAAAGGTAAGCTTTTCCAATGTCTATCTGTAAGTCTCAAAAATCACTTACTTTGAATCAAACAAAAAATAATTTTAATTATTTCTACTAAGTGTATGGCTATCTTCACTGAGTACCTGACAGTTAAAGGTCATTCTTGCTTTTGTTCTCCTTACAGGGAAAAGAAGTTAAACTTGAAATCATTAGCTCAATGCAAACCCAACACCACGATCTTACGGCCAATGGGGGTTTCTGAGCCACATACATAACTATTTTGGTTTTACCCTTACTTCCTGATAGTTTTAAATTACTTTACAATATAGGTCTAATAGCACTACTACCAACATGCCAACCCTGAATTTTTCATGAGTTTGGCATTTCACTGTCTTAATTTTGTAAAACTGCATAAATTGGGATCAAATTAGTATCATGTGTACCTGAACAACTGAGAAGCATGAAGTCTTTTCTATTTGGAAGATAACTTTTACTCCTAGAGAAGCCCAGTGCCTAAATTCTCTGCATCCTTATCAAGTAAAAATGTGTATCTCAACTCCAGGAATAATGATCAAATGAAAGGCAACACGATACGAAATAATGAATGAAGTGCACATATCTACAAATTAAGCTCTAGGAGAACCAGGATCTTCCCCATCTTGTTCAGCTTTGTATCACCAGCCCCATGCTTAAGGCATACCAGCTGCTCAAAAACATTTGTGAAATAAGATGGTAGGCGGTAGGAGCAGTGTCACTGTGGAGCTCTAACTCTAATACACAGTGTTTCTTTCTGCCTAAATAACATGTATCCTGGACCCCAGTAAAATTCTCACTGTTATATATGGAGTAACTGTTCTTCACTCAGTTATTTAGCAAAGGATGATTCTTTTTTTTTTTTTTTTTTAAAGAGAGGGGAAGGGAGAGAGGCAGAGAGGGAGAGAGACATCAATATATGGTTGCCCTTCACCTGCCTCCAGCTAAGGAGACCTGGCTGGAGACCTGGCTTGCAACCTGGTTATGTGTCCTGGCTGGGAACCGAACCAGTGACCTTCGGGTTCGCAAGCAGGTGCCTTATCCACTGCACCACCAGCCAGGGGAATTTTTATATGAAATTTATTTTCAATTGCTGAAAATAAACCAGGGCATATTTGGACAGGAATGCAGTAATCACTATTTTCATAATCTTTGAAGATAAATAAACATACTTATCTTAATAAGTAATATAATGGAAGGGGGAGGCAAAGAAGGGGAGCAGTTTAGTCAAGAAGCTAACATGGAAGAACCATGGATATGGACAAGTGGGACTGACTTGAGTAGGGGAGTGGGTGGGTTGGGAAGGGGACAGTGGGGAGGAAAAAGGGGATGGATGTAATACAACAGTAATAAAATTAAATTTAAAAAAGTAATATAAGAATCATTTCCCTTTGCAAAATAACCTAAATCCTAGGCTTCTTTAATAATACTCAAACTTCCAAAGGCTTAAAATTTTCTCACAGAGCCATTTAAACAACTCTAATCGCTTAGGTTAACACTAGCAGCAAGCCTTCTACCTTAGTATGGCTGGTAAACATTTCCCAAACTTAGAAATCTGTAACCTTTCATACAAACAAAATGAGTAAAGGTTGGGCTATGGAACTTGAAAAGAAGTGAAGCCACAATTCCAGAAAAACCATTCAAATGATTACTATTTAACACAATCAAACCTCTATTACTAAAATCTGTTCAAATCTGATTATTTTGGGGGGGAAAAACCCGCTTTAACACATTTTAACAATGTATGAGGCTGGAATCCGTTCAAATGCTGTACATCACTGTTTGTAAGCTTGATTCCAAAGGCTCTCAATGTCAAACTTGGTAAACAGAGGTCAACTGAAGTAAACAAATGTGGGATTCACACTGGCTTCCCTTAATACAAGGTTTATAGGTGTCAGTACGCAAAAACAGAGTTTATTCTTGTATTATTAGTAGTATATTATAATTCTCCATACAAACAACTGTAAACCTACTTTTACCCACCCTGTATTTAAAAGCTGAAATAAAAGCAAAATGGGCCGGTGGTTAAAAATTGCCCTAAGTTTAGAATCTCAGAGGACCTCTCTAATACATAACTAAGAGCTTCTCTACCACAGGCTGGACCATAATCCAACCGAGCCTACAACCCAGCACTTCACCGAACTTCTCATAAAGGCACCGGATAAAGCACAGCTCATCCAGAGCTATCGGGACGTGGGTCTGCCACTCTGATTCGCTTGGCTCCCACTCGACTGCTCCAATTACTTTCAAATGAAAACAGGTCTTAGCTGGTGAAGTCCTCAATCAGGTTCAAGAGCAAAGAAAACCAACTTTCCTTGTTCTCTGAACAACAGGAAAGAGGCTACAAAGAACAAGAAGAACTAGAACATCCAGACCATTCTGAATTCTTTAAAAGCTGCCTGGTGATGTAACTTTGGGAAATGTATCTTTGAACTCCTTGCCTGACCAAAAACAAGCCTGTACTTTCATCTCCTTGTAATATGTTATTAATAAGCCCATCTTCTGCTTCCCAAAATACCTATGCACTTTGCTTTTCCTGCCTCCAAGTGCTTTCAAAGAAGTTGCTTTTTTTGGTCAAACTCTGCAACACAGTGAAGAATGACAGGATGGTGGGGTAATGTAAAGAACTGGAGAGAAACAAATTCTGTTAACCTTCCATGATTCTGTGCAGAGCACATCAGGAGCTGGGCACTCCAGTGGTGGCTGGGTGTTCTAGTGGAATCGGAGTGAACTCTAATGCTGTCTTTGTGACAATGTCAAACCTAACACCCCTGCCCCCCAAAATCCTGTAATCAAGGAAGGCTTTCTAAATTTCAACAGTAAGGGAGCTCCTATCTCTCAAAAACTTGTGATTTTACAGACTGGGACAACAGCCCTGATTGGTGTGGCTTAGTGAGTGAGTTGGGCATTGTCTCAAAAACTGAAAGGTCGCCAGTTCGATTCTCAGTCAAGGCAAATGCCTGGGTTGTGGGCCAAGACTCTCGCTGGGGGCGCGTGAGAGACAACTCATTGATGATTCTCTCACATATCAACGTTTCTCTCTCTCCTTTCTCCTTCCCTTCCCTTTCCCTAAAAATAAATATGTATTTTTTAAAAGATTGGAAAAACAGAAACAAAAACCAGGCCAGCCTTTCTCTAAGTCAATTCTTCTGAAACCACCAGCCTCAGGCTGTGGCTGTCTGTTCTGTGCTCTTTTGGTATCTTTCCCTCAGGGTGTGTACCAACAGTTTTAAATAATTTCCTATGTGATTATTTGTTAAATGGCTATCTCACTTTATATAATATACTCTTCATGAATTATAAGGCATTTCTCTTTTTTAAAATCATTGTATCTCTAGATACAATGTTCAGCACAAAGTGGAGATAAGAAATAAACATTAATTAATAAGCTTTATGCTTAAAAATCTCTCATCTTTCAAGGGTATTTTATAAGCACTTTCCCTACCAAATCTGCTATATCAAAAAAAAAAAAAAAAAAAAAAAAAAACCTTCCAGTTTACTCAATGATAAATTCGTTCAAATGAAAGCTGTAAACAGTTAAAAACAAACAAAAATTGAAATAAACCCCTAAGTGATAAAGAATTAGCTGCACTTTATTTTTTAACTATACTTCCCACACTAGATTGTTTTAACTCCCTTCGCTGAATAACTTCAAATGGCAACTTCAAATTCCTAAATCAAGTCAAAGTTTGGTTGCTGGCAGAACAGCCATACTCAATGGGTGCCAAGCTGAAGATGAAAGGGTGGTGAGGCAGGTCCACAGCCCCGGACCCAGGCCTCCTCAGCACATTGTTCACGAGCTCAGAAAGTAAATTTCACAGTGCAGGACCCTGGACAATAAAGAGTCAAAACTGGTCAAGAACACAGATAGTCCCATATTAAGATTTCAAACTTACCCAAGGCTAGAGAGGGTGAGAACTGACAGCAGTCCAAAGAAAATGTGGTAAACTCAAGACAAGTGCCAGCAGAAGGTAGCGGAGTCCTAGATGGCTTCGCTGTTAGGAAATCCCAGGGCATTGACCAATCCAAGAGTGTCCGGAAGGGGGCAGCCAGTCTGTACGACACCTGGGATTTCCAGCTTGGGGCCAGGACCCCACAGAGACACTCAGAAACAACCTTTAAGCAGCTGCAAAGATTCTCATGCGGGCTCTGGCAGACTCCTTGGCAGGCAGGGATCAACCAGTTCGGAGACTCGGGTTAGATGGGAGCTTTCTAACAACCAGAGCTCTCCAAAAACGCAGCACACCACAGATTCCGACAAAGTGGGAAGTACCATTTGACAGAGCAGCCACAGATGGGACCAAGCACTGCATATGAAGTTTGGCTGCAGGAATTCTAAGATCCCTTCCAACTAACAGGCCTCTAAGATTGGTTAACCACGAAGTGTTTGCCATTCTCGTGATCAGCACACTGTCGTGCTAAAGGGCTCATACCTTGGTTGCCAGGGTACGCATGATGCTCTCTTCGATGGAGTTCAGGGGATGTTTCAAAAAATGGCTTTTCCAGTCCTACTTTTAACTGAAACTCTATTACTTTAATTATAACTTTCCTTTGTTGGGTGTTTTCATATTAAAATACTTGCATTCTCTTTAAAACACAAGTGTTTTTCTACAAACAATTATAAACATTTTCATCGGGTTTCACAGCCCCACTAAACAAGTGGGCAAAAGGTTTGAAAGCAGCTTTTACATTTTGATGGAAACACTAATTCTAAGCGCACCATTGGAAAAATTTATAAAAACAATTATTTTATTAGGCAACTGTAACCTTTTTAAAATATAAGGTACCAAGTAAAACATCTATTCATTCAAAAAAACCTTTTAATTAGAAATCACTGCCTATGTTGGTGTGACGCTCAGGGCATATTATAACATTAAGTCTGGGATTTTGTCCTTTGTGAAAGGTGGATCCATTCCTATTACTTAAATAGGTGTGAAAATGCAAAATGCTTGTATTTAAGAAAGTCAGAAAGAAGATAAAACAGCCGCTTGCTTCACACATCTCTTGTTTATAAGGCTTAAAAGAAAACCTTGCATTTTGGGAGGCTGAAGTCTAGGTTTTTTCCCTAAGAAATTTCTCCATGGTCCTCCTGATCAGATTTTTGCTATAATGGAGGAGATCTGAATTCATTTGTGCCACCTAGTGTACTTGACAGTCAATGTGCATGCAGCCAACATCAGTCATTTTGCAGCTATTCCTGACATAATGATGGGGGTATGCTGAAGAAAAGTTGGTGACCAATCAAATAACCAAGGTACCCCACCCGCTGCAGCATTTGTTTTCTTACATGGCTGGTTTAAACACAGTTCATAGCACTGCCCTTATCTCACCCATTTTCTGTGGGCAGATCATGACAGCACCAAAACACTTCCAAAAAAGTAAAGTGAACTGATACATTTGGAAGAATCAAGAAAGGATGGGAAAGCCACCCACTGTGGCCACACTCAGCAACAGGATGATGAAGAGTTAAGCATTTAGGAGTTTCCTGGCCATAAACTGGTTGGTTTTGCTTTTTGGTGATGGTCATCTGTTTTTGATATTGCCGTGTTGCTCAGAAAGGTTGATATGTTCAAAGACTAGAAAAAGAAGACCTGTTGTGAGACCAGGGATGAGAGCATGGATCCAAATGGTGACCTATAAGCATGCTGGTGACCATTTCTTGCCTGAAAGCCTTGGATACTTTTAAATTCTGCTAAATCCCTCAGCTCCTGTAGGGGAAGGAGGAGGCAGCCAAGGCCAAACAGATTTCTCTACAACATATTTGGCCCCACACAAGGCCTACAGGGGGATGACAGGGAGGGCATTGGTCTCCTTAGTTTGCTCTGACCGCAAAGGCACGAACCAGGTGAGCAAAGAGACCCCTCACATGATGCCTAGTCTTCTGAGAATAGGAAGACAGCCATTGGCTTATCCAGGGTTCCCATGAAATTAGTCTCATATTTCCAAATGATGTATACAAAGAAACTGGGTATAATCCATCAGAATGGAGACTCCAGTCTTGGGAGCAGGTGAGACTGGATGACCAGGATCCAAGCGTCTTTTTCTTTTTCTTTTTTTTTATTTAATAACCTCAATGATGTAAGCTTCACACAGCAAAGGATTTTCTTTTCCACACTTAGGGATCACTCACCAGAAGAGAACACTATGAATGTACCCAGCTGTTAAAAGCTCTCCTAGTGTAAAATCCAGAGCGACTGCTGTGCCAGGAGAGATCCTGGCAGGGACTGTCAGAGGGAGCAAGGCAGCAATGTCAAGTGCACTCTCCTGGGAGGTGAGTGGGCGCTGTGCTGGCTCAGGAGTCTGTACGGTGCTCCCTCTTGACTCTTCATGAGGACAAAGCCAACAAGCGCTGGCCCTCTTCAGATGGCTCACCACTCTCACACTCCAGAGAACTCTGTCGAAATTTTCCATAAAGTTCCTGCTAACCAGCTCAACAGACTTTACAAATGGAGGGTGAGGAGGCCCCCTGCCCCTCACTTTCAGTGTACATTCTAAAACTTGGGGGAAAAATGAAAAACCAGCACAGCCAGAGTTTGCCCTTAGTTTTTCATTGAGAGATTTTTCATTAACGCAACTGTCTGACTCAAGGCCAAGTCCGTTAATCTTTCTCTGTGTACAGAACCTTGCAGGAAAAGCAGGCAGAGTGCTGTCACCCATGCATACACTGCCCAATCTCAAAATGTATTCCCTGTAGTGGATATTTATTTCACTTCCTCTAAATGGCAGGAGGTAGCTTCCATCTCTGCAGTACCTCGGTTGCAGAAATAGCAAGGTCGGGGGCAGTGTTCTCTGATGCAAACCAACTAACTCCTCAGGGCGAGCAGGTGGCCAGGGAAAGTCAAGCCAGTGTATCAGCCTGATCATCCCAGAGTGCTAAACTGATGCTGGCTGCCCAGCTCAGTCTCCATTCCTTAGGTCCTTGTAACTGGCTCCTGACAAGAGTAATCCAGATAGCATGGATGAGGCCTTGGCGCCAGAATGCAGAAAATCGCCAGCTTCCCCAACACAGCCCTAGTCTCGCACTAGGTGGGGGAGGGGTAAAGGGGGTCATTTTCCTTTGTTTTAGATAAGGAGTTTAGATAAGGGGTGAGTCAACTCTCCAACTGACATCACTTCTGAGTTTTACATTTGGAAACGAATGTGGTCACATTTGCAGCAACTAAAGGCAGGTCTGGAAAGGAATCAAAGCCCTTTAATCCAGCCTTGCTTTACAATGCCTTGTTTTTCTTATCAAACTTTCAAAATATGCTCATGATCACCTGTAATACAAATTTTCAGGGAGCTGTAAATAACTTACCAAAAATGTAATCAAACTTTTCTCAGGAAAAGTCTCTATGCACACAAGTTGCTCCATATCCTGGTCTCCTCTTTCGCCACAACCCCCAGACGCCCTTCATTGTGCTCTCCTGTCCTCAGAGGCTTCATCCCCCAGGGAAAATGTCCCAAAGGTGCTGGGTGTGGGCAAGCCAGGTTACACCCTCTGAGGACCTCTCTCCATTGCATGACTGCCGCTCCAAGGAATGGCCACAGGAAGTGTGCAGGGAAGGGGGGACATTTAGGCAAAGCCTCTGACACGCAAGGGTTGGGGACAGATCAACTTAAGAGTCCCTGTTCAAACCCTCTTTTTAGGCACCATCGACCTACACCTTAACTGTCCAGCCAGGTATCCCTTGAGGGTTTAAGTTACCCTAAAGGGATATAGGTAGGATTAGAAATTGCCAGAGCAAACATGCCTAAAGGATACCTACTGTTCCCTGAAAGGGGAGAAAGAGGCTTCTAAGGTATGCAGAAGTGGACCACCTATTCAAAAGGCTCTTTTGTGATTAAGCAGCATCTGATCTGGAAGCTGCCATCTCATTTAGCTGATTCCAAACCTATTCGTTTCTGAGGGCAGAGAGGAGCCCCTGAGGCAGTCTATCAGGTCACTCCCTGCGGAATACAGTAGCTGTGGGGAAACCAAGCAGTTCCCACTTGGGTGAAAGGTGCAGAGAGATAATACTCCACCTCCTCACTGAGGTCCTGCTTTCTGCAGCCTCCTGACCCAACTCGCCACAGGGCAGGTCACAGCTGCTTGGGAGAAGATCACCAGGGAGTTGGAATGAGACTGACATTCCTTCCAGAAACCAGCTGGGAGAAGATCACCAGGGAGTTGGAATGAGACTGACATTCCTTCCAGAAACCTATCATCCTACACTCAGGTTAGTGCCAAAGGGGAACTTGGGACAGATTTTCTCATCTGAAAGAGAAAGGGCTGGACTAGGAGAGGCATTCATTCACAGCCCTGGTGGCACATGGCACATGGCACATGGTAATCACTTTTGGGGAGGCTGTGATTTAATTATGCTCAGGTGTGGGCAGGCATTAGGACTACTGATTTACTAGAGCCCCTTCTAATTTAGAATAAGTAAACCTCCTACGCCCCAAATATCAATGAAACCGTCTGCACACACCCTCCCACCCCCCATCAGGGTGGTGGATGGGGACAAAAAAGGCGTGTTCTCCACTGAGTAGGGTGGTCTCTCAAAAGAAGGGGCATCTCCCATCACCCTGACCCTGAGGACACTTGAACAAGTGAGGCTGCAGCCCACCTGGATGACCTGGAAGTTTCCAGTCAGCTCTAGCATTTGGACATTGTATTTGGGATTTAGAGTTTCTTTCCTCTGTTGCCTTGAAACATGAGTCTTGCAATAAAATATCTTTAAAATCATGCGGTTATTTACAATGTCTTTGGCAAACAAATGAGACTTGCCTTTTTTTAACAAAGAATTAAAAACCGCCTAAAACATTCATTCATTCCCTTTTACTTGATTAGAGGCTGAAAAAAAAAAAAAGCACAAAACAAATCCTAAGAAATGAACAATTTACATAACAAAAAGTGAGAAGAATTATTACACCAAAATGCCAAAATTACTGATTACATTTCAATTACCATTTGTGCTTTCATCTGGAAAACATATCCTCCATTGGAAAGTACCCAGTGTAACAGCTGCATTGCTTTTTCAACTTTCACAAACATTCTGAAAGTTAGCCACAACTCTGTGCTGGCTGGCATCCAGGGTTTTATTATTATGTACTATTAGTTCATAGTGAGAAATGGGGGCTAAGGAAGGGAGAAAGCAAAGTAACAACAGGGGCTTCATAATCAAGTGCAGATGTGAATGTTCCTGAAGCTTTATCTGCCAGAAAATGCCTCCCATATTATTCCGATTACCTGTAGCCTTTATTAATTTTATTAGATAATTACAAATCTGTTTTTAGGGCATCATTTAGAGACTTAGCTTTAAACAATTCTTCTTATGTCAGTGGCTGGGCCATGCTGACATTTTAATATTTTTCATATGTAAAGCTACCTGGCAGCTTCACCTCCCTCTACTATTTACCAAGTGCCGAAAGCAAATCAACAGACAACCAGCCGGTCACCTTCCTTTATTATGTCCATTTCTTGTCAAATCAATTATGGTGCAAAATTATAGTACTTCATAAATGTTGGGGCTCATATCACTTTTTAAAGGTTTATACAAACCACATGGAGTGAAACAGTCCAGCACAGACTTTTCGATGTCATGAACCTGTAAAGTTAAACAAAAAAATGGAAGCACCAAAATGGGTTTCCAAATTTTATTTAGTTACGTAGGGAATAAAAACTAAAACAAAAAATACTATCTGGTATTTCCACTATTTTGTAAAGAAGAGCCAATAGAGGAGAACAACCATCATCACCATCTTGGAATTGACCGAGCACCTTTGCCAACGGTGATCTTACATCTGGGCTTCTCAAGTGGGCAGGAAGCGCTTCAGAACACACCTGGCCCACAGGTGCAAAGGGAAGTGTGAGCCAACGGCCAGGAGATGAAAGCTGAGGTCCCAGCTGGCTGACCAGGGGCAGACACACTTTCTCCAGGTTTCTGGGTCTAACCCTGAACATCTACCCTTCTCAAGTTCCCTCCTGTTCTAAAGGTTCATAAACATTCAATGAGAAAATTCAGCTAGATGATACCTATTTCATTAGGAGGACATACAAGAATCAAGTCTCTTATGCCCTGTGATGTGTTAGGCCCAGCAACCAGCCTAGCACTTGCTACAGAGTAATGGCTCAATAAACATTTACCCATTAATGACTAATATTAATAAGTAGTCATTAATATTGATGACTTAAATTATTGACTTTCCTGATCTCCAGGGTATTTAAAGGGTTTTAGGAAAAATGCATTGATGATTAATGTACGGGAGTTTCTTGAAAGGAAAAACAGAACATGGATCTGGCTGTTAACTTTTCAATTTTATGGATATAGGTATACTTGCATTATTTACCAAACACAATAGCTCTATGTGCCAGGTCTAAGCCCTTTACAAATATTAACTTATTTGATCCTCAAAATAACCTTTCTTAGGTTGGTACTATTATCTTTTGTACTTTACAGATGAGAAAATTACAGCACAGGGCAGTTCAGGAACTTGCCTAAGTTCAAAGAAGTAAAGTTGGTGAAATAGAAATTTAAACCCAAGCAGTCTAGTTTCAGCATCTATCCTATGTTGTCCAATATGCATGCCATGAGCCACATGTGGCTATTTAAGTGAAATGAATTAAAATTAAGTAAAAACTTAAAATTCAGCTCCTCAGTGCACTCGGAAGCCACATGTGGCTGGCTCATGGAGGTGACCTGGCCAAGTGAACACAGAACATTTCCACCATCGCAGAGCCCCTCAGGAAGTACTGCTCTATGCTCTTAGGCGATACTCAACTGCTGCCTCTCAGTTTGGCTTTAGTTCCAGACCCTGAGGTCTTGTCTCCATGCCATTCCCTCATTCTAACAGAAATGTAACACAAAGGTTCTTTCCAGTTTGGGCTCTCAACACTCAGTCTTTAAGCAAAAAGATATAAAAACAAGTCAACAGCAGCTTGATGGATGCTCTCAACAGGAAAGCCAACCAGGAACTTTGTTTTTCCCTGTTATTCTCTCCTGGCAGGATGTTAGGAGCAATGGTCTCTGGCTGATAGGTCACTGGCGCACACTTGCACCTGTCCTGCTGTGAAGGCCCAAACCCTGTATTTATGGATTTTGCAAGCAGAGTTCAGCCAGAGGGTAGCCCTTCCCAAAAATTCAGTTCCCAAAATATTTTCAAACATTTTTCGAAATGCAGAAAGAAAACCACACAAGGTTCTTTCTGTAACACAAGAAACAGAGCTCTTGATATCAAGGCAGCCTTTAAGTTCTATGCCTTGGAGAACTCAGGAAGAACTGCCATTGGGGGCAGGGGTGGGGATTATGAATTTTGCAATTCTCAAAATAGGTACACCTTTGAGAAAAGGCAGTTGTAAAAGTTCAATGACCTAAGAAGGCTAACACACCAAGTTACTGTTCAGTACATCTGAATTTGAATGGATTGAGGGGAAATGAGCCCCTCAAGTAGGTGGTAAATTTTGGTAGGAGAAAAAAGCAAATTCCTAGCACTGAGGGGCAGGATAATAAAAAGGTAAACAGGAAATCTCACTGAGTGGAGCAAGTCTCAAGGGAAGAATGAAGAAGGTACTCCAGTGGTCTTCAAGGAAGACTGAAAAAACAAAACTAAGCCCTAGTTCTGCTGTGGCTGGACTCCCCAGCTGTAATCCCATTTTTGCATTTGTTAAATAAAGGTAACATAAGATCCATAACAAAATATATTCATTCCCTCTTTCCCTGTTCTAAGCCAGGCACTTCTTTTTTATGATGCTTATTTTCAGAGGACCCCAGAGGGTTCCCTGCGGAAACTCCAAAGATTTCTTCAATGGACATGCATCCTTCAAAAAGAGATGAAAGTCTGTCTGGCATTGCAGTAAACAGGGGCGGAAGCAGGGTATGCTGGTTCCCTATTGGGGGGTGGAGTAAATCCCCATAACCAGGAGCACAGAGTGTGCACAGATGTTGGATCTTCATGTTCCACATTACGTTTATCCCCATTTACTATTTCCTGAACAACTATTCCCATAAACACGCCCAAATCACCATTTTTAGTAGCTGAGCATGATTCTACAGTACAGATATACCCTAATTTATTAAACAAGTCCCTTCTATTAGATACATAGTTGCTCACTATTCCTAGCATTTTCTTGAATGTGGTAATACCATTAATAACCTCGACCATTATTTTCTTAGGATAAATTTCCAGAAGAGAAACCTATTGCCCCACAAAGCTGGACCCTCCTACCAGCACTTCATGAGACAGCCTGTTTCCCCTGTACCCTGATCAACACCAAGCATATGGTTAAGATAGCCAAAAGTCTCTAAAGTGATAACTATTATTTTAATCTGCATGTCTTTGCTTACTAATGATGTGATGTTGAATGTGTTTTTATAATCTAAATTGATCACTTATTTGGTTAAGTTACTAACTCCTCTGTGCTTCAGTTTATTTATCTGTAAAATTGCAATAATGATTAAAACTATATCTCACAGAACTGTTTTGAGAATGAGTTAATATATGTAAAATGCTAAAACAATATATGTAACATTCAAAAACATTTTTGTTTTAAAAACTCATTGCTATTGTTTATGCCTTTTAACTTATTAATACTTAACATGTAAGAAAGAACTCTTCCTTTGAAACACTAGCATTCACAGTGGTGGTTACCTTTTGTGAACCGCACAGATGAAATAATTATCACTGGGAAACAAAGAACCACCGTATGGACCTACGTGTAATTCTAGAAGTGGACATCCCTCCCTTTCCTTTAGTTATAAGATCCAGATATGACTACTTATAATAAATATCAAGTAACTATTTTTCTGTAATGTATACAAAAAGGTTTGAGTAAATCGTACATATTTTAATTTACCTTTTTATTAATAAAATCCTGACTTCCCCGGAAGTTACAAAATTTTATAACAAAATACTGTAACAAAAAAAATCCCAAAATAGGGGGAATGGGTGGGTGGGGAGGGGGACAGAGGGGAGCAAAAAGGGGATGGATGTAATACAACAACAATAAAATTTTTAAAAAATCCCAAAACAGGAGCTTTGGTTGAATACATCATGACACATATATGGGCTCTCATACATCAAATAAAAACAATGATATTTTATGTGTATATGTAAAACATAGTAAGCTGCTCAGATGAAATAGCAGGTAACAAAATATGCACATTATGATTCTATTTTCAGATAAACATACATTTATCTGAAATAAATATATGCCAAGGTGTTAAAAGTAGTTGGAGTTGGGTAATGGTATTAAAAGCAATTAAAATTTTTAATTTTTCTTAAGAAAATTGTGTTTTCCTTTGTTTCTACAATGATCACTTCATTTCTGAAACGAGAACTTTAAAATATTTGCACAGGTGGGATTCCCACGTGGTGTGCAGTTTCCTGGACAGAGCAGCGCTGTCTGGCAAGACAGATTCCCTTTGCGTAACTAGCTTCTCTCCAGCAAGAACATTCTTTGGACAGAGTGGGAGTAGCATCTCATAAAGACTCCTTGAGCTCTGAACCTAGGATTCCTGCCTCTTCACCCTCCCCTGATGCGGACAAGGGCCCTAAGCTGATTTTGTCTTTCCCCTGTTTACCAGCAGTAATCTTTCAAAAATACAGCTTTAAACCATATGGTAAGCATACAAGGCCCCTGCTTTCCCCCTCCTCATTCCCTGCCACAAACCCCACACATGCTCATTCCAAGATGCTCAAGCCCCTTGCAGTTCCCAAACTCTGCTCGCCCACTGAAATACCCCTCATATTCACAGCTCAAGTTCATCTCCTGCGGGAGGCCCTCACTGCACCGTGTCCCCGCAGAATCGTGCGCACTAGGCTAGTATTGGTGGCCCATCCCCGCCCACATTCCTGAGTGTGAGTTGACTGAATAGGATACAACAGAGTGGTGGAGCCGGTAGACAGGTTGAAAGAGGACTTACTGAAGAATAGTTGACATATAATGAAATGCACATGTATAAATTATACGATTTGATGTGTTTTGTTTGTTTCGTTTTTGTTTTTGTTTTGTTTTAAATATGGAACGCTTCACGAATGTGCGTGTCATCCTTGCGCAAGGGCCATGCTAATCTTCTCTGTATCGTTCCAATTTTAGTATATGTGCTGCCGAAGCGAGCACCAATTCGATGTTTTAACTTACGTATACACAATGAAACCATCTCCACAAACAAAAATAGGCATATCCATCACGCCAAGTTTCCTCAAGCCCCTATGTAGTCTCTTCCTCTAAGCCCACCCCCACTGCTTCGCATCCCCCACACCAAACTACAGATCTGCTTTCTGTCACTGTAGATTAGTTTATATCTTCTACATAAATGGACTCTTTGGTATAAACTCCTTTTCTGTCTGCTTTCTTAACTCAGCATAATTATTTAGAGATTTACCCATGTTGTTGCATATAGCAAGAGCTTTTTTTTTTCCCCTTGCTGAGCAGTATTCCATTGTACGGTTGTAACACAGTTTATGTATCCACTCACCTGTGATGGACATCTGAATTGTTTCCAGTGTGGGGCTACTACAAATAAGGCTGCTATGAATATGCGTGTACAAGTTTTTGTGTGAGCATGTGCTTTCATTTCTTTTGGGTAAATACCTAAGATTAGAACACTTGGGCCATATCATAATTTTTCAGGATACTATACCATAGGGCATTCTAATTCAACTTAAAATAAAAAAATTAAAAAAAAAAAGGGCAGACAGGTACCCAAATTCACCAGGGGAATATCTTCTTAGAAGAAAGATAATATGTCCTTTTTATAAGGAATGAGTCATTTTATAAAGTGAATAATCACTCTCTGTAACTTTTAAAATCCAATCTTCAATCTGAAGTTAACTCCAAATGAGTCATGCCTATATTAATTACAGTTATATAAAAACCATGCTGTGTCCATTGCCCAGTTCCAATACATTATGCCTCATTCTTTTCAGGATTTGGATGGCACTATTTAATTGCCTCTTTCTCTTTAATTCTCTACAGTGGTGTTGTGAGAAAGAACATGGCATTGTACTTGAATCAGTCTTGAAGAAGGATCTTTTTTCTTTGTATGTGTTCCAAGAAAAGACATTAACCTGCTCGTGTGACTTTGGGGAACTTATATTAACTTTCTGTGTCTTTGATGGTCATCCTATTGGCACCCAAAATTAGATGCATGATTTAAAGAGCTTCCTGTTTAAGAAGTGATTCAGCAGTAAATACAACATGAGCTAAAAACAGAAAGGCAATTCTAGGTGGAAATATTCTATCTTGGTACTTAGTCTGGGATCCTCTCCCCCAATTTTAACCTATTTAAATTCCAAGCACATAAAAGCACATGGTTTACAGAATATAAAAGGTAAGAGCTATGCAGACCATAGTAGAAATAAGATAACTGAAAACACTGAGATATGCTCATTGTTTCCAACTAAACTTCAAAGGATAAAATTTTCTGGTAATACCATATTCAATATTCTGTAGACACATTAAACTGTATAATTTTCTCAGCACAATTTTAAAAGAATCTGAGTTTAAAAGCATCATAGAACTAAACAAGAGTCCAACAGCTTTTATTATTTCTATTAACTTTTCTGCTCTAGTCTATACAAGCCAATTAATCTCGTTCTTATTCCACATTAAAAGAAAGGAAATCCACCCAGTAGTCGATTACATTTCTACTGCTAGGAGTATCTTCACTTGAGACAGAAGACACATGTCCATGTGTTCTCAGCATGAAAACTACTGCGATTTACATATGTTTCAGAAGGCAACCTTTTAAGTAGCCAAAACCAAATCCCATACAAAATCCTACCAGCTTGCTTAGGTTTGAAGGCATCTGCCACAGGAGTAAGTCAGCCAACATGAGGGCAGTCAGACACCTGTGAGAAGGTCATGGTAATGTACAGCTTTGGAAATGGGTGTTAAATAAAACTCTTTAGATCCAGCTATTCCCCTCTTAGGAATCTATGGGAATGGTCAATTTAGGCAAAAATGTGAATGCAATGATGCTCATTATTGTGTTTTTTTATAGTAGCAAAATAACTAAATCTAAAAGTTCAATTATATGGGACTGTATGGGTACTTTACACAGCCATGAAAAATGTTTTCAAAAAACATTTGAAAAATGGATACAAATCATTATGTAACAATGTGAGTACAATTATATATATTTTTAAATGGTGTAAGAATGTGAGTATATGCATGTGAGCAAGTGTGAATAAAAAAGGCCAACAAGAAATAAACCCAAGTGTTAACAAGGGTTATCTCTGGACTCACAGGAAATTAATTAATGTATTACTTTCATAATTAAAGTCATTTTTTAAAATTACGATGTATTCTCAAAACAACTATTTTATACATTTTTTAAAGCTCTTAAAATACCACATTACTACTCTGGAAACATCTAAGGAACTATGTTCACCAGTAACACTGAATGTTTGTTTCTCTAAGGGCCTATAAGCAAAGCCTAATAGGAAAATTTGGACTTAGAAGAAAGAGAAATAAGAATTAAATTACTTAAAAACAACTCTCCAACCCACAGAAGTTTCAGGAGGGTTTATTTAAGTGATGCATGGCTATAAGGCACTTAAAATACAATGTTCAAAATTTTACATTGCATGCAACTGTTCAGGAACATTACTCAAAAAATTATTCCTACATAATATGACCAACAATTACTCATCAATTCCTCACCAAAAATACTGACCACAACAGTTCATATAATAATACATAGTTGGTAATATATTTTTTTCTACAAAATTGTAGAATTGAAAATAACATATTTGAATTATAAGGTCCCGTTAATGATGTGGGCAATCTTTTAAACCACTGAATGTGGATTTGGAGACAGATGATGATGCCTTGGGAATTGGGTTTTTCCTATCTGTCAGGTTTATTAACAATTCCTCAAAAAAAAAAAAAAAAAAAAAAAACAATTACGAACTAGAAACTAGACCTAAGTGAAGTTCCTCATGGTTTCTTGACTGAATTATTGACTACTCTGCCGTTTTACCTTACTAAAATTCATCCTCTTTCATACTGGAGCTTTGGTGAGCTTTGAAAAACACACAAACTTACCTAAAATCTTTAAACACTCTCTCGCTTCCCCTTTGGGGTACAACCTCCTTTCAAGGCATGGGAGGCCTCTCGCCTGACCCTCAGCTCCCTTCACTCCACAGCACACCCCCCTCTGCTCCAGCCGTACAGAACACTTCTCCCAACACATCACTCTCCTCTCCCCATGCCTTCGCCCCTGCTGCTCCCTCCGCCTGAACTCTCACACCCTCCTCATCTTTCCAGCTCACAATGTTTATTCTTTAAGAGTCCTGTCTCTGATATAATCCTCCTTCAGGAAACTGTCCCTATCCCTTCTGGCACCTATGCAAATACAACACACCAATTCTGGGCCTGCAGTTCATATTAATCATGACATGGACTTCTCTCTGCACCTCCGGTTCCTCCTCTGAACTCTGGCCCTGTGAGGGCAGAACTGGGCCCTGGTGCTGGCACACTGCCCAGCAATGGGGAGTATTCCACTTTCTCACGCCCACCTGTGCAGTTGTCCAATGTGGTCGATGTGAGCCAAAACATCAAATGAAGGAAAATTCAGACATGGTTGATTTACCTAAGCATCCAGTTATTTTTAAAGGGCTTATTCCCAAGCAGAAATTTCTGGAGAAAACTGCCTTTTCAAAGAACTCTCTCATTATCATTTCAATGGTTGTAAGATTGTTCAAATGTCCTCTTTTCCCTTTTTTGTGACCCTACCTGAATTAAAGCACTACTAAAGAAGATGCCTTAAATACTTTCTGAATTTAAAAATCTGTCTATAAACTCTCTTAAAAGTTGTTTTCTATCCTCTGCTGCATCAACCCAGCAAAACTAAACTGATACTTGGGGTGGCTCTATGGAGGCCAGCATGAATGATTAATCTTAAGGACACTCCTATTCTTACGAAAGCAGCTAGGATGCAAAATAACTGAGGCTCAAAGTAGATCATAGGTCCTCTCTCCTTGATCCAGAAAAGTCTAAATTATTAAAACCACAGTGAAAAGATCATTTCAAAGTAAAGAACATTTTCTATAAATAATCCACATACTCAGTAATATTATGCAAAAACATCCCATGTACATGCTCCTTGTAAAAGCATTTAATCATTTGAAACCATTTCAGTTCTCTAGCCAGAATTAAGATGGAAAAAAAAACACAGTAATTTACATCTGTACATTGCCATGTAGTTTTCAAAGCACTTTCAATTACATTGTTTTATTTGCTCTCATTTTTTGGAACTTGTTTCTCAATACCAACCCCAATCATAAGTTCTTTTTCTTAATTTTGTATCCCTACAAAATTGCATTGTTATTTTAGCATGTAATGCTAAAGATGTAAGAGAGTAACAAGTGATGTAATGATGTAAGTCACAATACTCTTAAATTTTTGCCAAAGGAATTAAATAGTGTATACAAGTGTGTTTGTTCAGTGATCAGTCTTTTTTACAAAATGAATCCTTGTAAATTAATAACTTCATTAAAATTGAAAGTAGGAAAATAATTCATGAAAAGGTGTGGAAAATTCTGTTAATCTTTCCCCTATACAAACTGTACCATCTGGAATTATTCTGCAGCCAAAAATATATCAAGAGGTAGAACTCTTTTTTTAATGGTAAGGGGAGAAGGAAACTGTAAAACACAAAGAAGCCACCAGGATGAGATCATGCAAAGCTGAAATCTGAGGAAAAGGGTCCCTGAGATCATCCTCAAAGTTTACACCTGGCTTGTGTGACCATGCAGGACCTGTGACAGGCCACCTTTTATAATGAAACAAGAAATAGCACTCAGGGAATATAAACAAACAAACAAACAGAGAATTCAACACACTGCCAAAAATTTAAAAATATCAATTGAAAAGAAGCAGATTTCAGAAAGACTCCAGTATGAGTCAGACATCGCAACCAGCTAAGGTAAAACCAGGGAGTCAACAAATTCTTGGGATGAAAGGGGACCTTAGAAAGGTCGATGGTCTAATCTTCCCTCGGGCTACCTTTACCTGCAAGGAAATTAGTTCACCTCCCTGGTTCTCAGTTTCCTCACATGAAAATTGAGGCAAGCCAACAAAACCAGTGGTCCTTGAACTTGGCTGCTCACCAACATCACCTAAGAATTTTCGAAAATTCCTGGGCCTGGTGACTGGAAATTCTATTCAATAGGGATGTGATGTGGCCAGACCTGTAGTTTTTTTTTTTTTTTTTTTTAAGCACCCCAAGTGGTTCTGATGTACATGTCTGGGTAACCACCAAACAAGATGAGTGCTAAGGTACCATCTCATACTTCTGTTTTAACTGCAATTTAAATTTCTGTTGAAAACCAAGACCTGTTTATTTCCAGAAGATTTCTGTGTACTATATTAAGAACTGAAAGGTTACAGTACTTGAAAATGCAAATTTTCAAGGGCTTGGAGGTAAGTTTTCTACTTGCCTTTTAAAATTCATTTCCATAAAAACTTCCAAAATCCATAAGCAAGAGGAACACATTCAATAGTTACTAGGATGGCTTCCTACATAAGACATTAATTAATCATGCTTGCTTTCCTATTATTCTCTTTAGCATTTCTTTTTGATTTTCAATCTACTATTTTCTCATTTTTAAAAGAAGTTAACATTTCCTACTCAGCCCTCTGAGCTTGAGAAAAGAAACTACATATAGAAAACCAGGCACAATAAATGCTAAACACAGTTCAAAAATATTTTTAAAATACAACAAAATATGAAAATTACTGGCAACAGGGAAGGAAGAATCATGCTTTTCCAGCAGTCAAAAAAAAAAAGAGGGGGGAGGGTAAAGGGACTAAATGGTAACGGATAAAAAATACAATAAAACATTTTTAATTAAAAATAAATGAATAAAAGCAGAGTGGAAGTAATTGGACAGAGATCATTCATTCCTGATCATGCATTCCTCAGGTGGAAGGCAGGCGCTGGTGGGTATCACTTGTCAATACAGATATTTAGATGCGATCCCACCAAAAACACCTGATAAGTGTAAAACAAAGCGAGGAAATGACACCTGCAACAGACACTTCAACTTCACCCTAGTTTAACAGCTGACATTGACAAAATAGGAAAACCTCAAGTGACTCAGAGGCTCTATTAAGCCATTGTGACTCGCTCCCCTGGACTACTCGTGTCCTTTTGATTCCTGAATTGTCAGAGCTCTCCCTACCCACTTCCGGGGCCCATCAACACTTGGCCTTTCTTTCTAGGGAGCTGAGGGCAAAGCTACAAAGCCCAGGGACAGAAATGTGTCCATGGGGAGATGCTCCTGTGCAGTGGAATGAGACAGAAGGCTCCGCCTGGAGCCTGGAGGGTACAGCCTGGATTGCCCCTCATAACAGTCTGAGGGATGAGGACCTGCCTCAGCAAAGACTTATTTAGAAAATCCACATCCTTCAGCAGACTTCATTTTCCCCTTTCTCTTCTCCAGGACCCTTCCCTACTTGGACTTTTATGACTTCGTTTGATGCCATTCTCTCATCTCCTCCCTGCTCAACCCCTCAAGCACAATGGGGCCCACATGGAACTTTCTGTCACTGGAAAAATGTGCTAGCACTCCTTCTCTCCCACACACTGGAAATGAACCAGGAGGAGCAAAAACACCTGAGGCAAGTGTTTCTTCAGCAGAAGGGATAAAATTCCCCATCACCTGGTTTTACCCCAAATACCCATTCTGCAGTTCCTTAAAGAGCATTCCTCAGCTCTGCAGGAATAAAGCTTAATTGTCTCCTCCCTGGCCCGGGACTCCTCAGAGTTTGCACTGTCCTGCCCGCAGTCCTTACTACACCCTCTCAGCCTAGCCTGCTTTAAACGGGGCCTTTCAGCATGAGGACATATAATCCACTGCACCAACTGTGCAGGGCTTCCGGTGCCAAAAGACCATTGAGAAAAAGGCTACTAAAAACACATGTAGTAACTCAGTACTGGCAGGTCCTGTTGGATTAGCCCCATTCCAAACCTGTCCTTCCTGTGTCAGAGTCTCAAATGCCCACTGCTCCTGCCCTGCTCTGTTAGCATCCCACAGACAGCCAAAATCCAGGCTGTCCAACAGACTTTCTGCCTCATTGGAAACGTCTATACCGGCAGCCACGAAGCTTGGGTAGTGACTGGGCATTTGAAAAGTAGCTAGGGCGACTGAGGAACGGAATTTTTTTGTTTCAGTGAACTTTAATTTAAACGTAAGTAGCTACATGGGACTCATGGCTAGATGATAATTCTGAGAGCAAACCAAAGGATAATAAGCAAGCTGGGCTATGTATTAGAATCACCTACGGAGCTCTTCAAAGTCCCAGTGCCCATTTAATACCCCCAGATAATCAGATCGAATTCTCTGGGTTTGCAGTCCAGACATCTGCATTTTTCAAAAGCTCCTTGGAGATGCCAAGATGGAGAATCACTGCTACAAAATGTAAAAAAGTTTACCATTAGCAGCCAATCCTTGTCCAACCAAACACATACTAAGCCATGTAAACTGGGGCAAATATTCCATCCATCGTGCACACCAATCCTATGACACTGTGACTAATCTCTTCAAAGCCAGGTCCAGAAAGAATGGGCTGCTAAAGGAAGCAATGAGAAGAACAGGGGACAGTTCAGAAGTAGAGGGAAAAGGAGGGAAAAAATAAAGTTACTTATGAAAGTAACTGTCAGCATCCAAAGCCTGACCAGTATGAGACTTTATAGACGAAGAATGTATTTTCTGGGAAGCCACCAGTTAACAACAAAATGCACCTCCAAATCTGGAACTCTGAACAAACAGCTCTACTGGGATTTTTCCCCTTTGGCTAATCCTCCCACACACTATATGTACCTGATAGTAAGCTCTTAACCACTGTGCATTTTTCTTCAAATGACAACCTGGAACCTGTGCCTTTTCATTGCGTACATTAAACTTTTTAAAATGGCAGCAATTATAAAGCCAATGTTGGTCCAAAACCCATTTGCTCTGGCTCGCTCTTCTCCAGTCGGCATAACCCCAACCTTCACTTGCCATTACTAATTTCACCAAGTGTATCATTAACCTGGTGACACTTTTTCTCTGAGACTTAACGGAGGCATCATACCCAGAGTGCTAAGAATGCAAATAGACACTGGAGTTTCCAAAGGTCCTAATTTTCCAATCATTTCCCAGAGGCATGCAGTGCCCTTCAGGATGAATGCTGACAGAGTTCCAAGGCTGATGCAAAAAATTCACCAGCATTTCCCAGGCAGTGCTACTGAAAGTCAAAAACAGGAAGAAGAAATTTTAATGGAAAGAGTATTTGAAGGTCACTCTTAACAACAATAAAAGTCATTCCTTCTACGTTCACAAGTGAAACATAAATGATCCTAAATTAAACTCTCTCTCCCTAGATTATTACTAAACTAATTCAATCTCAAAACTGAGAACACCCAAGACTTCAATAAATCACCTTAACCAATGGACTCCCCTCCAAGGAGAAAGAACTGGCTTAAATGCACCCGTACGCATAGCCAAGAAGTTCTCACAGGGCAAATGTAATCCCTACTGTTGCGGCAAACCAGGCTGAATTCCTTTCCACCTTGGCCTTAGTGGATACCCAGCAGCAGCTACTCACCAGATGTTCATCTCAACTAAGGGTAAAAAACATGGACTTTTTAAAGTTAACACAATACTTAGAAAAGGAACTGTACTTTTATATACACACCTGAATGATTTATAATGAATAGTGTGAAAAGTCTCTTTAGATTATATAATGGATTATCAGTAAATACAGAATGCTAAATTAAAGCTGAATTTCAGACAAACAAGTTTTTAGATACATGTACCCCCCAAATATTGCATGAGATCTATTTTTACTAAAGAAGCTGTGATGTTTATCTGCAATTCAAATTTAACTGGGTATTCTTGTTTCTTTGTTTTTCCTAAATCAGGCAACCCTACATATCACTATGCTGGGAAAACTTGACCTTGAGAAAGTCCAGGAGGCGATCTAGTTTTGGCACTCCCCACTCATTCAACCATCTAACAATTCCTGTAGCTGAAGGTCAACTGTAAAAACTGTGGTTTCCAGTGTGAATGCTAATTAGCTACCACCTGATAATCAAGTGCCCCAAAGCCTAGCCTTCTTTGGACCACAGATGCTAACTATGTATCTCAGTGGCAGATACAGGCATAGCTGACAAAGTAAAAGTAAATTTTACTTTCAGGGCCTTTGAGGAGAGGGCTCAGATAAAGCAAGTAATTAAGTTTGAGTAATTGTCATGAAAGGAAGAAATCATCAGTAAATGTTATTATTCATTCAATAACATTAAAAGCAAAATTTGCTATCAATAAGTCCAACTGAATATGTAAGTGGATATTGGGTGAATTAAGAATCTTAAATAATAGTTTTTAAATTGCTAATTCTATGTTATGTGCCAAATAACATTCAAACAACTTTATGTATCATAGCACACTTAAACCTAATCCCCTAAGAAGTGAGTACTATTATCACAGCCATTTTATAACATGAAGAAACTGAAACTACGTATTTAGGAAGACTTGGGTGACCATACTGTCTGGTTTGTCTCAAAGGGTCCCAGTTTATGACTGCTGTCCTGGTAAAATTATTTAGTATCCCCTTTCATTCCCCATAAATTACCCAGTTTGGATGATAATTGCTAAAGGTGCACAATTAGTAACTAGCAGAGGTGGGGGTCGATCCAGGAAGTATGGCTGCAGAAATAGGACCCAACCACTGAAAGATACTCCCTCCCAGGATTTGCCTTCCACAGAAGAGGATTCCAAGGGAAGATGGGATTAACCTTTTCACTTCAATCCATCATACCCTAGATTTTCTACATGGTTACAAACGCATGTGGGGTGAAGGGATGGGGGTGAGTGAGGGTCATGTTTTTCAGAACTGTCCTTTATCCCCTTTTAGAATCTTTGATAACACACAGCACACATTATCTGTGAGCAGACAGAATTCCTCAGTCAGCCTGTATCCACATCCCTGGGTCTGAAAATTTTTAAACGTATTCAACTTATCAAAGTAATATTTAACCAGATCCATTTCGATTTTAGAATGACCTTCACCTTCCTGTTAGCCTGGCTGGGGCAGCCAGGACACAGCTGGTTGCTATTTTTATTAAGACAAAGGTGGACATACAATAAGTGCTGATTTTTAAGTTCCATACTTCTTTCCCTATTAAAAAAATTTTTTTTCTTTTTCTTTAATCTTCGTTAAAACATTATCTCTTTTCCCAATAAATGTTAATGCTAGTTTGATGGCATAAAAACAGCAAAACCAAGCATTAACTTATAGGCTCACCTCACATATAATGTTTAAATGCATCACAAGTGGTCCAAATAAGCAGAGGTAAGATGACTTTTAAGCTTCAGCACTTTGAAAACAAGTCACAAGGAGACTCACTGTTCCTATATGTGTATGTGCCACTGGCTCAGTTTAACACTTACTGACTTAACACAGTGACTTTCAGCACTTAACATCATGTGAGTAAGGCTATGTGACTTCGCCTGGCCTCTCGGAGCTTGTCTCCTCTGTACAATGGTGTGGATGTAGTAAGATCTACAGGATCCCACCAGCTCTAAAACTTACCTTTTTTTTTTAAAGGCTTTGAATTTATTATTATTTTTAAAGATTTTATTTATTATTTCTAGAGAGGGAGAGAGAGAGAGAGAGGGAGAGAGACATCAATGTATGATTACCTTTCACCAGCCTCAGCTATAGACCTGGCTGGAGACCTGGCTTGCAACCTGGTTATGTGCCCTGGCTGGGGAATCAAACCAGCGACCTTTGGGTTAGCAGGCCAGCACCTTATCCACTGTGCCACCAGCCAGGGCTTGGTTTTGTTTTGTTTTGTTTTAATTTGTATTTATTTGATTTCAGAGAGAGGAGAAGGGAGGGAGAAAGAGGAGAAAAACAGTGTGCCAGAGATACTTCTATTGGTTGCCTCTGCCATGCCCCGAACTGGGGACCTGGCCTGCAACCTAGGCATGTGCCCCACCAGGGAGGGAATCAAACCAGTGATCTTTTGGTTCACAGGCCAGCACTCAATCCACTGAGCCACACCAGCCAGGGCAAAACTCATCTTAAAAAAAAAAAATTTTTAATGTATTTTTTAACTGTTCTATTACAATTGTCCTAATTTTTTCCCCATTGCTCTCCATAAAACTTCTAATTCTATGTATCCTCTATAATCTTTCTGAGCATGAGCTGCAGCCTACCATGTGAGGACAGTGCTCTATCATAAACCTTCCTAAAGGCTGGCTTCCTAGCTGGACCAGCATGGTGGTCCACAAGGGGAATGCACTACAAGACCCTGAAGGTGAGGAAATAACCCTCTCTTGAAAGCAGACTTACACCATTGCTGAAACCCAACACAAGCATCTGAGGTCATCAAATACCTGGGAGGCCTGCTAGAGCAACAGTCACATGACCAGGCTTGGGCGCAGCCGGGTGGTGAATAGTGACGTTCGCACTTTTATACAATAATGTATTCAGTCCTTAAGTATTCAGTCTGACCGCTGTCAGCCCTGGGCCATGTGAAAAAACCAAAAACATGTTTTTTAATATTTGTTTTTGTCGTGGTTCATGAATGTGTTCTCTATCATGATATTAAATCTACAAAAAGGATAAGACTGGAAACCATGATGTAGAGAATGTTTTCCCTGCCTCCAGTTCTAAGGTGACCTCACTTCACAAGGCAGGTTAACTACACTGGTCCTCATTACAACTACTGGGAAAGGGAAGGAATGGGTGCTGCTGAGTTAACTGATAGGTTTAATAGTGCCATGAAATAGCAACTGCTCTTCTCATGTTTTCTCACTCACAAAGGAAAAAAATAACAAAACAGAAAATGAAAATGAATTCTCAGCTTGGATTTCACATGATTTCTAATAGAGAGTAAACACACCATGCCAAAAAAAAAGTGGCATAAATCAGGTCTGGAGTGCTTGTCATTGAAGTTTTACTTATGCATAGTTATGAAACCGGAGATCCTTATTACCTAAAGCTTTACCACATCAAGTGTAAAGCCACATTTAAGTGGAAACATCCATATATAGCAATTTGACACATATGCCAGCATCCCATCCCTGGCAACAAATATACCATGTTTAAATCTAAAACCTCCTGGTAGAGAAATAAGTAATACCTCTTGATGCAAGTTGTCTCCCAGATTCTAATTGGAGCCCTCATTTCAGTAGGGTCAAAACTTTCAGAAGATTTGTTATGGAAAGTCAGAGAGAACCAAAAAAAAATGTTGAAGCTGATAATAAAAAGTTGTTACGTGTTTGAGCCATTTGTTCAAAGAAATTTAATCCTTATAACCACTAAGATGTGTGGCCATGGTTTGTTCACCTTACTCTTTTCAACAGTAAATTTTGGACACAAAAACAACTAGATGAAGAAAAAAACCTATGGATTCAACACAGGTATATAACCAATAATGACTAAATTAAAAACAAAAACAAAAACTGCCTGCAATTTTATTTATAATAATAGAAATTAATTCCTCTAACAAACAATGAAAACGAAGTCTCTTCCCAAAGTATGTGATAATTAAAATGCAATGCTAATATTTTTGCTTTGCACAAGAACAGACTACACTAGTGCATCCCAAAGCATATTCTACAAAACTCCAGGTCTAAGATAGGCTGTGGAAAAAAAGAAAATAACTCCAAGATTAGGAAAGTGTAGAAAATACTATACATTACTCTCTCTCCTAGAATACCTATTAAGCTTATGAAGGCTCTCAGAAGTCCTAAGAAAGGCATCGAGACAAAAACATACATCACAAACAATTTCACCACTCTCCCCCGAAAATTAACATTTGGAATATTTCCATCTTTTCTCATTTTCTTTGTATGTTTTTCTACATAGTTGATATACCATTTATATAATTTTTTAAAAAGATTTTATTCATTATTTTTAGAGGGAAGGGCAGGGAGGGAGGAAGAAAGGGAGAAAGGGAAAAAGGGAGAGAAACATCATTGTATGGTTGTTTTTCACCTGCCTCCAGCTAAGTACCTGGCTGCAACCTGGTTATGTGCCCTGACTGGGGAACTGAACCAGATACCTTTGGGTTCGCAGGCCGGTGCCAATCCACTGAGCCACACCAGCCAGGGTCCCATTTATATAATCTTATACTCTCCTCTTTTTCCCTTAAATTAAAAAACCTTCCTATGTTATTACAAAATTTTCAGTAATAATATTTTATCAATACAGCAATTAACTAGGAGTTTTGCCAGGCATTAATCACTTTACCTATAGTAACTTATTTAATATTCACAATAACTCTAAGTTCTATTATAACTGCCCCATCTTACAAATGAAGAAACTCAGATAGTGAAGTGTTAATGACTTGTCCGAGGTCACAAAGTGAGTCCTAGGGTCTACATCTGTACTGCCTCTATACTTTTCCTACCTCTAATTTACAATGATAGAATTTGGGTTATGACCAATTTTTTTTCTATTACAATTTTTTTCTGTTATACTAGACATCTTCATAGGCATGTGATGCACTATTTTACCTAATAAGCCTATTCAGACAGCAAAGCTCTTACCATCCCAAGAAGTTCGATGTATTTTTGGCTAGCTGACAACAGCTGCAGAAACATCTAAGATGGCTAGTATTTCATAAACCAACTCATTACTCCACCTACCCCTGGTATGAACCTCCACGTGGTCCTCACCTGTCCAGTTCGTTGCCATCTACAGCAGATTTCTGTCACATTTCCACCTGCCTTCATGCTTCACAAAGAGCCAATAATAACACGGGTCTTTTATGTGCATCTCCCTACACATACAAGCAAATTCTGTCAATTTTTATGTCTGGTATATTTTAAATACTAAGCTTATCTGTCCCTCATCTCATGAGCTTGTGCCAACACAAAGCACACAAAGAAAGAGCATCCAATATGCATGTGTAAAATTAAAACAAATGATTTTTCTTATTCAGATAATAATCGAAAAAAGGGATATTCAAATATTTTTACTGTTTGCCTGCTTATGTTATAGTGAATGACTGAACACTCTTGCAAGATTAAATGAATGCATATTCTAAATTAATGAATAGCCTGAGGTGAAAATTATTCAAAAACAAGATCATACAAGCATATAATAGTATGCTATGTAAAATGGTAACCAGTAGTTCTGGCCCATAGTTCACATCTCTTGAACTCAATTTACCATTCTGGCTATCCAAGAGTATGTTTAAAAAATAGGAAATGTACAAGAAGAACAAAAACATAATTTTAAAAATACAAAAAGCATATGCTCAATAAAGATATTTTCCAAAATGTTAACAAAACCATAGACAATTCACCAGCCATCTAATAATAAAAAGATCAATATATCTAAAGAAGCTACGTATCTCCACATTTTGCACAAAATATTTTTCATGTTTTAAAACACAAAATGTTTGCATATTACAAAACACACCTAGAAAAATAACCCCAACTCTATTGACCAAAGGTCTAATAATTATAAACTATAAGTCTCTGAATAAGACATTTACATAAAACCAGAAATAACGTTTCTATTCGAGGGGATACCATCTAAAATATATTTAAGATACTGAAAGTGAGAAAACAAATTTCAGAATTATAAGTCTGAAGATTGTGATATAAAAGAAACAGTTATTTGCAGGGTACTCTAAAAAGCTGTAAAATCAAAGTCCAAATTTCAAATAGACTTTGTTATAGGATAATTATCTGTTAATATCATCTTCTGTGATATTCTTAATGGGAACTTGGTTTGTCTTTAAGCCCTTCAAGATGAAGTTCACTCACTGTTTTTATATTATATTTAATATCTAAACCCTCTGTTTTTATTTGCACTCACAAATCCAAATACTGCATTTAAAAAAATCCCATGTTCACAGCATCCAAACCAATAGGTTGTTTGGATTGTCCCTACAGGCAGCCCCCACTCTCACGCCTCTCCTCACCCCACACCATCACTTGTCAGCAGCAACCTCAAACCCTCTGGAAGACTGCACCCCGCCCCCTCCCCTTTATCTTTACCATCCTGGCTTAAAAAATAAAGTCTATTTTTTTTTTTTTTAATTGAGAGCTAGTGTGGCTCAGTGGATTGAGCATCAGGCTGTGAATGAAAGGGTCACAGTTTGATTCCCCATCAGGACGCATGCCTGGTTTGTGGGCCAGGTCTTCAGTTGGGGGTTGACAAGAGGCAACCACACATTGATGTTTCTCTGTTTCCCTCCCTACCCCTCTCTATAAAAATAATAAATATTTTTTAATTTTTAATTAAAATTGAGAGACCAGAGTTAGAAAAGAAATTGATTACAAGCAAGAATCAAAGTACTATAAACAAACTGCCAATGAATTTACTACCAAGTCAGAAAGTGCCTTTCCTCTGCTTCTACCATGTTTTAGTGTTCAAACATCAGTAATTCATATCCAAGACTAGCAGACATAAAATACAGGACTTTTTAAAAACTTTCAGGGACCCAACTTTTACTCAAACCACAAAACTGCATTATTTTGTGGGTGGAGCAGGTGAGGCAGAAAACCTCAGTGTAAACTCTGGGATACTGCATTACTAATTAATCCAGGTGAAACCTTGCAAAAGAAGAAGTTGCATAGTGTTCTCCTACATACAATCAAGCTTTTTTAAAGATCATTGGAACAAACAGATAAACAAATTGAAATAAACCCTGTTAAACTGAGGGGGAAAGCAACTACCTCTAAGTCTTGCTAATACTCTCAAGCAAGGTTGGTAAGTGGAGCGACAGGTTTCAAGCCACTCTGTCCAACCCGGCTATTTTCCGGCAGGCCAGAGCTGCATCAGAGCTGTCAGGCAGCTCGCTCCCAATCTCTTGGCACTTCTCCAACGCATTCCAACTTCTTATGCACAGCCTTGCTGGAATCACATCCCACTTATCTCTAAAGACAAGTAAGATGTTGCCACATTACACAACCAGCCTGCCATGTATTCCCCCCAGGTCACTTCGCATAATGCCTGGTTATGAAAGAAAACGCCAAACCACCATGTGTGTGGATGCAGCTTAGTCCAAATGATCCACATTGGTTCCCCACCCCACCCCAAAATATCAGGACTGGGAGGGAAACACTGAGCCTGCCCCCCAAAAAGAAAGGGTTAGTGCTCAGCAGCTAAGGAGGGGTAACTGATACAAAGGAAGAATAGCAAAATCGAATCTCTAGAAAGAGACCCCGAGACTACAGATGCCCCCACTGCATACAATTTGAAGCAGATTACTTATCAGAGTGCATTTTAAAGGATAATCTCAGTATTTAATGAATCCTATTAGCTCCATGAAAAGAACAATTTAAAAATTAACAATTTAATAGCAATACATCTTCCTCAAAGCCAATGTTCTAATTGTTAATATTGGGCAAAAAAAAAAAAAAAAGCCTCTTCAAAACCAAACTGGAATGGTTAAACACATGCTGCTACATTCCATTCTTTCTAAAAAAAAAAAAAAAATATTTAATTAGCACATTTGATCCTCATGCTCAGCACAGCTGCACAACATTCCAGTGATAGGCCAGCTATCCATATACTCTTCACATTAAATACCTACTTTAAAAGTTGAGAAGACTGAGAAGCAGTTCTCAAGTATGACCCGCTAAAGGTATAATTAAGTTCGTGTAAGTTTTCTGTAACAAGGGTGGAGCCAACAGAAACACATACTATAATTAAGAATCAAATATTCATGCAAATTTACACTAACAAAATAATTCTGCAGAGCTAGAAATATCTCTGTGTGTGTATATATATATATATATATATACACACACACACATATATGTAGTGTGTGTGTGTATATATATATATATATATTTATTTCAACTGACAGACAAAAATAAAATAGTCTTCCTCGGAAACAAGACAATAAATCAGCCTTCTCTCTAATTAAATTTTCACCCTTTATGAACCAAACACAACTTTTTGGACTAGGATGAAAGGTGGTATTAATGTCAGAACAACTTACTTCAGAAGCAAAATAAGCCTTTCAAAATGACAAACTGTCCTTATTTTCAGGGCAACTCAGAAATTCCTTTAGCAGGGGATGTTGATTTAAAAACAAACGAACAGAAAAACAGAAAAACTTACCTTTAAAGCAAAGAATAAAACAGGAGGTGTGTGCTGGTTTCTTTCCCGCTCCAATGGCACACAAACATCTTTGCTCCAGGACTGTGGTGCACCCGACTCCGCCCCAGAAGATAAGTTGGGTATTTAAGGACAGCTGGCAGGGCAGAGTTGTCAACTTCTGTCAACTTCGCTGTGAGAAGGGCCAGGCCCCTCTCAGAGAAGTCACCCCACTGATACCTCTGACCACCACTCATCTCCAAAAATAGTGACAGGTGTGCTCACCCAGTCAGAGGTCCGGATAAGGCCACATTCCAGCTCCCTGCCCTCCCCTAATGTGGGGGTGGGGGACTACTGTCTCAGCTGGATGCCTCCTCAAGTGCCAGGCCCCACATCTGCAGCTGCCTGAAAGTCAAGTTGAGATCCCCATTCCAGGTTTCAAACAGCCCAGGCACATGAACCATTAAGTATTTCCCTTGATGGGTTTCAGCCACTCTCAAAGGGAATGACTCCTATCAGGGTGGAGTTTCTGAAGAACCCTTCATGTGGAGAGGGGAAGTCTACTAGTACAACTGAGCTCCATGAGTCAACCCTGCTTCATCCAACAACTAGCCCAGCTCAGCTCAGATCTTCCCTCTGAACTGTGAAAGGAGCTGCCGCTCGTCTTCAATATTTAAGCCTGGAAAGGAGGTCATCTGCCACTTTTGTTCAGGGCCCGCCATCCCAAACAAGACTTACAATAAGCACAAAGTACCTCCTAAAAATTGCTGAAAAGGCTTTCCTTCTCTTCGGCCAAAGTGCATTTCTCTCCTCTTCCCCTCAGCACACGAAGAAACCACTTTAGCACCTTCCCCAGGAAGAGGCCAAATACTAGAATTAAGGCAATGAATAAGTGCCATGAGTCACCTCCATCCACCTGAGGTCCCAGGGCATAAAGAGCTGGCATGCAGAATCAAATATGTACATTGCTTTTTCTCCTTGAAACAGACCCTAGCTCCAAAGATATGATTTTAAAGACTTCAGCTAATACAAACTTGAGCTCTAGTGTATGCTTTCAACAGTTTTAACCAAATCCAGCCCAGTAAAATTTATTACATTTAAAATCAAGAGTATAATAACCACATCCATTCCATTTGTGACATGTTATTGGGTAGCAGTTTCAAAGACTCTGAAATCTGAAGGCAAAAGTAAAATCAGATGTTGTCCGGAGCATACAGAGATGTCTATCAAGGGAATTAAGGCAATTCTGATGGGAATTCTTTTCAAAACAAAACAGAAAGTACACATTATCTAATGAGAATTTAATTTTTGGTATTTTTCCACTGTAAAAGCTTTTCCCCCCAAAGAGAAGTATCTATAATAAGCAAATTTGGGGTTCTTCACCATTTTTCTTTAATACCACCAATACTAAAAATGACTCTCTTACATCATTTTAAATATGACCAATAATAAGATTTTGTGATTTGACATGCCACATGTGATAAACATCAAGTGATTCTTCAGTTTGTCAAAACTTTACATCTTCAGCCTAAGATTTGAGAATTGACCCTTATTTGTGAGATGAACAAATGAATGCAGAGGGTAAAAGGTTTAAGGATAAACACCAAAATGTTAACTGCAAGTCTATAGGGTCACTGAATTCACTTAGTGATCTTCATTTTCTTCTTTGTGTTTATTTTTACTTTCTGTATGACCTACAATATATACTTATTATATCAGTAATAAAAATATTATCTAAAAAAATGTAAGTTTCCTGTTATGACTTATGTTTCTTTATACCTTCATGAACATACATATTCTTCAGAAGCCATTCAGAGTAAAAATTATATACTCTGTGTATTAGCAGATTATCAAAAATTCAGGGATTCTGAAAAGGTAAAAAAAAAAATTTAACTTTTTAGAACTATTGTTTTTACTAGAAAAGCACTCCTATGCTACAGGTTGAAAAATACAATGGAAAATGTTTAAACATCACATAACAAAATAAATAAGCACTGTTTTCGGAAAGAATCTAGATTTTCCTTCTCTTTTAAGTAAATAAGATAAAAGGCCCCCCTCCCTCTCAAAGGCTCGCCCACGGTAAGAACATGAATTTTCCTACTTCAAAGATGCCTTACAGCTGGTGAAGAACATTCCAGAAAAATATGCAGCCCTTGACCATTTAGCTCTGGCCTTAAGGCAAACACACTAGGACAAAAATTATCCAAGAAACAGCCACCCAAGAGGGTCTGGAACAACAAGAACTTCATCCAAAGCCAAAGGCAGGAGCCACAGAGGCTGGTCTCTTGCTGCATGTTTTAGAGAGGGTCCCTGGGGACCCAGTTCCCACATCGTTTCCCACACTCCGCGGAAGTAATGAACTAGCAAGGCTCTGGCAAAACACACACTTAAATGAGAAACGGAAAAACCTTTTTTGACGTTTCAGGTTTCTTTATACCTTTGGTGTTAGTACTGCTTTTCAGAAAGCTATGGTAGAAAAAAATTTAAACAGTAGACGGTATATTTAACTCATTAATCAGTTTACTTCGTTCTTAGCCAGCTAAAATAAGGTTTGTTATGGTGTTGGGATGTTTCTGATAAAAAGCAAGAGTTTACTGTTAAGCATTTCTAAAGGTTTGGAAATATGGAGATAAAATTAGAATTTTTCCACAATCCCATCACCCAGAGATAACCTCTGTTCGGCTAATGAACTTCTAAACATTGACATAATTACACAAATTAAAACACTGAACATATATACTTAAAGCAATCTTAAAATTGTAACATTTTACTTTCATATCTCAAAAGTATGCTTAATCCTGAACCCTCTTCAATCAACCATTTAAAGCTCATAGCAGAAAACATACAAAATTAATGGAAGTAATTAGTTCATTTTTACAAGCCATATTCTATAAAGTGCCAATACAGTTGGGGACTTAGACCACAAAAACAGAAAGTATTATTTTCCTCAAAACACTCCCTCCTGCCCCCAGCTAAGGACATAATCCACTCCTGGAATTCACCTTCAAAATGTTATCTCTATAATATTCCTACTTGAAAAGCCTTAAAATAGCTCTTTGCTTCACTTCCCCATGAAGTTAATCACACATACCCCTCTCTTTCACTTATGTGAGAGACAGAGAAGACAGAACAGACAGATATGTTTATATATAAATATATAACATAAGACCTTACTTTCAAGCCCTGGCTGGTGGCACAGTGGATAAGGTGCTGGCCTGCAAACCCAAAGGTCGCAGGTTCCATTCCCAGCCAGGACACATAACCAGGTTGCAGGCCAGGTCTCCAGCCATGTCCTTAGTTGGAGGTAGGTGAAAGGCAACCATACATTGATGTCTCTCTCCCTCTCTGTCTCTCTCCATTTCCCTCTCTCTAAAAACAATAAATAAAATCTTAAAAAAAAAAAAACAACAAAAAATGGAATTTACTTTTATATAAAACAATCAAGGATATCATTAAAATTTGCTCCACTCACTTTTAGCCTCCAACATTTTCAAATACTCAAAAAACATTAATTGGAAGTTACCAAAATCTGGAGTCACTTTTAACTTAAAAATTTTCACTTGGAATTATATCTAGTTTCTGACCAAATCTAATAAAACATGATGGTCTAAATGGTTACAAAATGAGCTCTAGCAGTAGTCTAGGCCCCCACAGATGGGGCACAGAATCCCACTCCTCTCTCCACACAAATGGGCGATTTGTGAAAACACAAGTCTTGGTCTTCTCGCCTTCTTTTACGCTGACCAGGTGAGTATGAAGTCAGGTCAGCATCCATTACATCTGAATGCTCTACCTCTTCTGTCTCAGCCCCACACCCTTAAAATGGGACTGGCTCATTTTCTCATTGCTTTTCAATTAGTAGAGAGGACACAGAAAAATCCTTTGGAATTTTAAACTATTCCTTAACAATGATCTATAATTTGCCAGATTTCCTTTTCTTTCCTTTAAAAAAAATTAAAATAATACGTTGATTGTTTTTTGACTATTAAAAAATGGACTTTATGGAAGTCTATGACCTTAAATATTATACTCCTCTCTATGCATGAACTATTTCAAAACTTAAAGTGAGAAACATTAAGTCATAGGAATTTCCTTTCATACAAGAAAGGAAATCACCCGTCAACCCACCATCCAAAGCAAACCGTTAATATTTTAACGGTTTTTCTAGTTTTTTATTTAATGTAACAGAACTGGATTATACAGTATTACATAGATTATTTCCACTGAATATTATATTGTTAGCATTTTCCCATTTCAGTATTATTCTTCCAAACCATAATTTTAAGCACTACACTGAATACCATCCTGTGCCTGTGCCATAATTTATTTGATTATGCCCCATTTGCTTTTCCACTATTATTATTGGTAAGAAAACCCTTGTTTAAAATCCTCTGTCCTTATTTTTAATTCTTCCTTTATGTTATAAAGCTACAAGTGAGATTTCAGTCCAAAAAGTATAAACATTAATGATTTCTATTATATATATATATTCATATATATTTATTCTAACTTTCCGAACTAAGTTTGCATTAATCCAAATATCCTCCCAACAGGTACTGCAGAGCTACCATCTCATCGCATCCCAAAGAGAATTATCTATACACCAGGTTAAGTGGAAAAATTGACCTAATTATTTTCATTTGCATTTCACATTACTGGTGAGTTTGAACAATTTAATATACTTATTGGTTTCCTTAATTTCTTCTTTTATTAGCTATGTATTCCTAGCCTTCCCCCACATACTAGGGTTTTACTCTTTTCTTGTTTGTGAAAAATAGATGTTATTCAGGTTTGCCTTTTACATTAATTATATTTTGACAAGACACATAGGGACAAGTTAACATAGGCTACATTTAGCATTATTTAGCTGATGGATTTACATTATTTACTGGACTGTATCTTTTCTGAACATATCACTTATTTGAAAGAAAGCATAAAAAGTTGAGACAAACAAAGCAAAAATTTCACCTTTAATAGTAACTAATGAAAGTCAATTGTGATGGGCACTAACTCAAACTTTAATAAAATCCTTTTTGATAGGCACAGCCATTATCATCATTTTACAGATGAAGATCCTGAGGCATGTTGAGAAGTCATGGCAGCTGGCCCAAGGTCACTTGGCCAGTCCTGCAGCTCCCAGGCTGTGAAACTCCAGGGCCTAAAGGTCAGGATCCCTGTTATCCAGTGGCCTTCTACCTGCCACTCTAGCCCTGACCAGTCTCCTCTAACTCTGCTAAGAGTTCTGTTGGAACTTCAAACAACATATCTGAAGTCAGACTGATTCTCTACCCAACCAAATATTTACTGTTCCCCTTAACTTATCTATTTCTCTCAACCATCACCATCCATGCTCTTTATCATCATCCAAATATGACACACCTTTATCACTTTATTTCCTCCTCCCCATTTAAGAGTCACCGGGTCTCATCCATTCACCCTATAGATAGGTGGCCCAGGATTGAGCCTTCACAACCTTTCTCCCATCTTTCCTCTCCCTCTTGCTTTCATTCCCATGGCCACCCCCTTAACTTGTTCCTCCACAATCACCCATTTCTGTCTCCTTGCTTCTAGTTTCTTCTAATTCCACTGTATTTTGAACATGGCTGAAGCGCTGTGTTACTTAAATATCTTATCATCACAGAATTTTAGAAGTTAGCAGGATCTTAAAATCTAAGTGCCAAATCTTGTCAGTTGGCATTTACTGCCTACAACACTGTATTGAGAATGTTGCTGAGGCTCTATCTCAGCTCTGCAGGAAAAGTGTGTCATGATTATTTTCCAACTCTGCCAGGGGCCGAGGGAGTGGTGCCCATCCACTGTGTTTCAACCCCTACTATAATTTCATCTAAGATTTTCATTTCATTTTATAAATTTAGATCAGAGACCAGAAGTCATACATCTGGTCAGTAAAAGGCCTTTTAGCTTCTGTGTACATACAGAGTATAATCTATATAGCAGTTTAGAAAGTTCTTGGATTCAGGAACTAATTTTTATTCAATTTTAAGTCAGCCCACACCATCATCACCCTAGCCCAACTTCAAGCCTTTAGCAACAGAGGATGCCAACAGTTACTTACAAAGTCAAAAAAAATTTACATAAATATAATCAAAAAGTAAGCCCTGGCTGGTGGTACAATGGATAAGGCACCAGCCTGCAAACCCAAAGGTTGCTGGTTCAACTCCCAGCCAGGGCACATAACTAGGTTGCAAGCCAGGTCTCTAATCAGGTCCTTAGCAGGAGGCAGGTAAAAGGCAACCATACATTGATGTCTCTCTCCCTCTCTGCTTTTGTCCCTTCCCCTCTCTCTAAAAATAATAAATAAAACCTTAAAAAAAAAAAGTAATCTTAGAGTAGCAGCAAAGAGAGATTAGTATAAATGTTTCTTGGTAAACAGAACTGTAGTTACACTACTTTCAAGATCAGGAACCTGAACTGAAAAAGGGTTTCCAATAAGTGCTCTTATACAGCCTGTGTTATCATCAATATATATATATATATATATATATGCCACTGGTAATACAGCATTTTAAAAATAAAATAAGGTAGTTTTTGCAAAGCATTTCAAATGGGATCAGTGGCTCATATAGTTTAGGCAGTCTGAAGAAAAATGGGAAGGTCCCCAGCTTAACACCTACCATAAGCCTAGCACTTTACATTGCTGTCTCACAACTGTATAGATAGTATTTCAATTTTACTGATGAGAAAACTTTAGTTCTGAGAGTAATGAACTAACTCAAGGCTAGAACCTAGCTATGGCCATGTGACTAGTATATAGCAACAGCATATGTTGAGCTCAGATTTGACTCTAAAATCCATGCTCTTTCCAAACTATGGAATATTTTTCAACAATATCAAAATCATCCTCACAAACCTGAATGGATAAAAACTGATTATAACTTACTGAAATTATGAATGACTGTTCATCAAAAGGAACCATAAAGTTTCCTTTAAAGAAAAAAGAACCACAAACTGGGAGGTAATTTTTGTAACACATACTATAATCCGCAAAGGATGAGTAAACAACCTACATAAAGAACTCCTACAAATCAATAAGGAAAAAAATCTAAAAGATGAACAAGCGCTTCACAAAAGAAGGAAACCAAACGACCAATAATATAAATAGGTACTTAACTTCAATAAGCAGGGAAACTGCAAATAAGTACAAAGAGACAACTTCACAAATGAACATTTTCAAGTTTGGTAGATGACATGCCGCCACGGTTATGGAACAACAGCAACACTATATGCTACTATTGGGAATATAATTGGTATAATCACTTTGGAAAAGTTTGGCATTATCTAGTAAGGTTGATGATGCACATATGATCCACATATGATCCAGCAAATTTCTTTCCAGAGGGGAACAGAGAGAGGGAGAGACACAGAGAAACACAGAGAGAGACAAGAAACAAGTTGTGTGTGTTTATCTCCATATATATACTAAGAGACACATAGATGAACCATTTATAGTAGCCCTTTCATAACAACAAAAGGTTGGAATTAAACCAAAAGGCAATCTACAGTAGCAGGAATAAATAAGTCCTAGTGGAGTACTACACAGCAGTGAAAAGGAATGGAGTACAATAAAATGGATGAATTTCAAGAATAGAATATTAATCTAAAAGTGTAAGTCACAGAAAAATAAAATAATTTCATTTATATGAAATTTAAAACCATAAAAAATTTGAGTTTTTTAAAAAAATTTTATTGTTGTTGTATTATATCCATCCTCTTTTTGCTCCCCTCTGTCCCCCTCCCCACCCACCCATTCCCCCCAAAATTTAAGAGTTTTATAAGGAAAACCTGTAAAGAGCAAGGGAGGAGAAGCACAAAATTCAGGACAGTGGTTGTTTCAGAGAATGACAGAGGGGCCTCTGCATGATAAGGTTCTTCTTGAGCTAGGTAATGGCTACTTTAGTGTTCACTGATTTTTGATTCTGTAATACATCTTTTATGAGCATTATTCTGTATGTATAGATTACTTAATAAAAAAACAACTTTAAGAAAAGAAAGCACTGTAAGGCTGGGATACTGGATATACTAGGAGAAATAACTGATGACAGAGAACAAGATATGAGGAGAGCAGAAGGAGAAAGGGGACCCAGTACTTCCTGGACTCCAGCTCTGCTGTCTCAAAACCAATGCCTTTTGGGGATGGGGTATGGAATTGGTTGTTTATCAAGTTTAGAAGGGAACCCCCAAAACTGATTAAACTAAAAATCTTTAATTAATAGGACTATTCCATTGAAATATTAAAGAATGTTATAAAGTTTTTCTATATTAAATACTTTACAGTGGATGAATCATTTTCTTCAACACCACTTAGTGACAGAAGGGGAAAAATGAGTTGATACTTGAGCAGAGTAAAAGACAAAAGTAAGATATAAGAAGGAACTTTTTGATACAGAAGTCCCTCAGATGAAGAAGTCAAGCAGTTTCTCAATTTAATATACATTCACTTAGGGATCTTGTTAAAATACAAATTATATTTGGATAGGTCAGGTTTCGGTCCTCCAGGAATCGGAAAGACATCATCCTGATGTTTGTACCCACGAATCTCATTATGATAGCGGGACATTATGAAAATGCCTTCTCGTAAAAGTATGGGTATATCTAATTGGGACAATATAATTTACTTACCAAAGTAAAGAGATAGATAATGTTATTCTTATACTATGTGTACTTAGATACAGTACAATTGTTATCAGAAAACTCAAGAGTGTTAAACTAGGTCTTTTGCAAATAAAAGGTACTTTAAGAAACAGCAAAGACTGAAAACTTAAAAGAGAAATTCTTAAGATGTTTTACTTACTTACCTCCACAGTCCTACAGAAGTAGCATTTCCAGAGGAGATATTGGCCGTTTCCTTATGAAAAAAATGGTTTAGATTTCCAATAGTCTCTCAGGAAGAAACCAGGACTACCATAAGGAAATCCATAGAAGATTAATAAAGCCCAGTTATAAAGCAAATGGTGGTCATTTGTTTTGATGGTGCCCAACATAATTCAAGGAGCATCACACAACTCTACATGTAAAAAATAAATACAGATTGGGCTTTAAACTTCTAAGAATTTGCTCTTAAAATGAAAAGTTTACTTCAACAAAAACCACATCAAATAATTTCTGCTCATCACCTCTATGCTTGTTTAGTAGCAGTAAAATCCTTCCATCTCAAAACAGTAGCTCCATATGTAAAGTCATCTTCTCAGGCAGCAAGACAAAAGAACCACTACAATAAACTCTTCCAATGACACTCTGTTAATGCCACATCTGCTAGAACTGCGGCGCAAGCAGAGTGAGGTCTTCTTACTGGCTCCTACCACATCTCAGATAGTTGTTACTATTCTCACCCAAAAGATCCTCTTCACAGAAAGCCTGCAGAACAGAAGACAACCAAGTGACAATGGTGTGTCTTCACTGTCCCAACACTGTTCATTTTCTCAGATGAAAGTTTTAGTCAGTCCAGAGATGACAAAGATTCAAAGAGCTTAACCTAACAGAATTCTGCATGTGGTGTTCAAGTGAGAACAGCTAAACCTTCTGTGGCATCAACACAAGATATTTTCTTACAACATAGTAAATCCAAAATGTCTGGATAATCCACTGAGAACAATACTCCCAAACATCTTTCTACAACCAGCACAACAATGATGCCCAAATCCAAAAAGTTCTTTATTTTAATGACCCTCTTTTAAGAGAAACTTGACATAATCTGCATTCAGTTCTGCTTTGCAGAGCCACCAAGAAATCAAATGGCACCAACTTGGATTCACTAGAGATTGAAAAAATTAAAAGTAGACACGCCTTTGCTTTGAAACATTGACCTTCCCTTCCAGTAAGCATACTGAAATTCCCTTTTTTACCTATACACTTTGGAAGAAGTGCCTAGGGTGACAATGGAAATCTACCTTATTTGCCATCTCACAATGAGTAAATGAACTGTAGGAGTGGCATCTAGAAGGGACATTCCCTGTATTCTAGCCCAGACTAAACAGATGAGAATACCGGCAACCATCTCCTTGTGACCAGATACCAGCCTCAGAGGCCTTGGTGGTCTGCCCTTCTCAACGCCCACCCCAGGTACATCTGCAAAAATATGTATACAAAAAATACAAACAAACATAAGTGAAGTTGGTTAAAATCATAATCCCATTTAGTTATGACTAACTTGGCTATCTAAATTTATAAAAGTCTGAAAACCAACTCATCATCAATCTTGACATTCATTTACCCTAATAATATTAATATTCCCTAATATAACATTCAAGAACGTAATTGTACTTGGTTTTAAGCAAACGATGAAAGCAAAGCAAATACAGGTTAATCATTAACTACCCATCAAAAACATCTATTCCTTTTAAAACAACCTATGGAATGTTTATATTTTTAGAAATGTCTGGAACCTAAGAATTAAAATACTAAACCGTTTCATTTCAAAATATGGTTTCCTGTAGGAAAAATTCGTATTTGTAGTATTAATCAAAGACTGAAGTGCTGTAACGTCATAGCTGTGAAGCTCCAATAAACATCAACTTTTCATATATTAAGAAATCGATGGATAGTTGGGTTGTGGTTACAAATTATGGGTGACCCACAGAAAGACGCTGCGACTCCCAATACTGACTGCACCACTGCCTCCGCACACCAACAATCCGGTCCTCCCTCCAGCCCCTCCCTACGGCTCTGGTCCCTGGGTTGGAGATCAGATTCCCGTCTGCAGCTGCAGGCAGGCTCCCTCCGCCCGCATTAGCGCTGCAGGGCGCCCCTCCATCCACGCACTGCCAACGCGCAGGGCGGGAGGGGGCACCCCCCAAAAAAGAATTCCCACTCCTAGCTAGGTGACCTGGTCCTCCTGACGCCACCTACAGCTGAAGCAGCAGGACAAGGTAGCAGCTACCAGCCTCCCCAAGGGCAGCCCCGGGCCTGGGTGGGGCCGGAGGCGCCGAGTGGCCGTGCCAAGCCCCGCCAGCGAGAACCCGGGGACGCTGCGATACTGCTGCATTGTGCTGCATCACGACGAGGGCACCGTAAGCCATCCATCTTGCCAAAAAAAAAAAAAAAAAAACATATCCCCGCCCAAATAAACCCACCGAATCCATTTTTCTCCTCTGCCGAAGCACCCTCACATTCTCCCTCACTATCTGGGAGAATAATGGACACGGTTTGCGTAACGATCCCCACAACACTCCCCCTCTCTCCATCTGGATGGCAGGCACTTGGCATCTTTCCTATCACAAAAACAAAGGGAAGGCTCCCCCAAAAAGAGGGTCAAGGGCGTGGTGTAAAGGGTGATGATGGGAAGAGCTTCCAGCCCACCACCCGAAAGATAGGGCCGAAGGGTCCCCACGCTGCTACAAACCTGTTGAAGGGAGGGTGGCAGGAGCTGAAGGGCGGGCGCAGCGGAGGCTCCTCGCCCGCAAGCAGCTCACGCCCAACCCCGGGAGAGTGGGGACCCAGGGAGGGCGGGTGGGCGCGGAGGGGGCAGCGGGCTAGAGGATAAGGGGAGGGGGGCGCCGGCTGGTTGCGGGGCGTCGGGCCGCCTCCTCGGGCTCAGCTGCAGCGCGGCGCAGCCCCGACCACGCCTGGCCGCATCCCCTGTACCGTTAGGCTCCGAGCCCGACCCTGTCAACACCGCCCCTGCTCCCACAAGCAGGGCTAGAAGGTGAGCAGCCGAAAATACACCCTCGCTGCCCACTCCGAACCCACCCCCGCGCCAGGGCGGCCGCGCCGGACTGGAGGGACGAGGCGGCGGAGGCAGGGAGGAAGAACTGGCGCCGCTGCGCAATGGATGGGGCCGGACTGCCGCGGTGCGCACGGGGGTCTGCCGCTGCCTCGGGAGGGGCCTGCCGCTCCTGCCCCGCAAAACCTGGTACTAATAAGCACCGGTGACCCAGGTTCCCCTCGCAGCCCCCGCCTAGGATCTGCAGCCTCCCCGCCCCCACGCCACTGCTCAGGCGCAGGGCAGCAGCAGGGCAGCCGCGGTCTCCGGCCTCGGCCCGCGCCCCTCCTCCAGGCCGCCCTCCCGCCAGCTGCCCAGAAGCCCGCCTGGGAGGCAGCCCCAGTGAGTTGGCATCTTCCTTCCCCAGGCCCCCTACCTACCTCCCGCGGGTTGGGGGGTGGGGGTGTTGGGGTCCCGTCCTCCTCCCGCTCCTTGGTGGCCGGACGGGTGGGCCAGGAGGCGACTCCGCGGGGCTGTCCGCGGCTGGGGTCGGGGCTCACAAGACGGGACCGGTGGGCGCTGCTGCGCGGGCTGCGCGCTCGCTCCGGCAGGAAAGGCGGCCGAGGAAGGAACTGGAGGAATCTGCAGCCTGCACGGCAACAGCTGCACTGATTCCGGGGGCTGGGCTGGAGCGCGGGGCGGGCGAAGGAGGGGAGGGAGCAGCCACCGAGGGGGCGAGGGGCGGGGAGAGGGAGCGCGCACACGCACGCGCACGCGCAGGCGCGCACCCGCTCCCTCGCGCAGCCCGACCCCTCCCTCAGTTCCTCCCTGTTGCTGGTCCTCGGTGCCGGTCCAGAGGCAGGCGGCCGCCCACCCGGCGTCGGCTCCGCTTTCACGCTGTCCCCAGACCAGGCTCTGCCCGGGCCCAGCGCCGACCTCGTCCCCCGCCGCGAGGACTGGCGCGGGCCAGCTTGTGCAGGGTGGGCACTGCCGCCGCCTCCGCTACCCGGGCAAAAGGACAATGAGGGCTTTGTCCCCACAGCCCAGGCTGCGGAGGCCAATTTCACGTTTAATTTGAGGCTAATTCGATTATCACTGTGGAAAGGGGCTGCCCAATTTTCTACGTGACTTATGCACCCTCTTTCCGCCTGCGAGGTTTCCGTTTGGAGTGTGCTGGAGAGAATGAAGGAGGTTTTAGAGCCACGTTTGGTTGATTGGGTTTAGATTTAGGTGGTGGTGCGTTGTTAGTTCCCTCCCTCCGGAGGAAGAGACGTGGTGTCCCAGCCGTGGGAAACCTTGGGAGAAGGGGGTGGGGGGGAGGGTTCCTCCGTGAAGTCTAGATCTCCCTCTTTTGTGAGTGCTCTTTCCCACCCTTTCCCTCGGGATAGCTGGGAACAGATCCTACAAGTGGTTCTTCCAGCTCCCGCGCCTGGCCCGAACGCTCGCTTTCGTTTGAAGCCGCGCGCTTCCACTGTCACTTTTCGGGGAGGGACCTGGCCGCAGTGAAGGTACTGATGACTTGAGGGCTTGAGTTCTTGTCTCCCCTCACCCATATACTGGGAGATGACACCGGAAGCTTCCTTCGAGGGCCAGCGCCCCTTGCCAACCAGCTGGCCCACCCCATCAACCCTTCAAGCTATGTAGAAATTATGGAACCAACACTGTTGGCGAATAAAGATGGTGTCCGGTCCCGACCATGAGTAGAAATGCTCTTTACAAAGCAGAGTCTGGAGAAACTGACTGTCTGCCTGCTGGGTAGGTACCCACTGGTGTCACTGCAATCTTCAGAGAGAGGGAGGAGGGCCTTTGGTTGAAAAGCCTCAAGGCCGTCCCCCTAAATTAGATCTGACCCTCAAAGCCTGAATTTAAAAAAAAAACGAAAATAAAAGTCAAATAGTTTGGGCCGTGCTTGTTGTATTTCCAATCAATGGAACGGAAGCTTAATGGGTTTATATTTTTGTTTGTAATTGTAGATGAAAATTAAAAACTAACACTACAACTGTGCCAGCAATTCAGGAAGATGATTCTTCCTTGTAGGCCTTCATCAGCTGGAATGTTTGCACCAATATTTACATTTAATATATATTAAGAAAAATGAGGAGGCAAATAACTTTACCACTTTTCTCAGAAGGTTGATTAACACAGCCAGGCGAACTTTGGCAGGGTTCTCTGTTTACGGTACAGAGCAGGCACTTAGGAGGTGCTCAAGAATTTTTTGTTGAATTGAACAGACGTAACTGCCCTCCTTAGGTAACACTGGAAATCCACTAAGAATGAAAGTTGTTTTCTTTTCACTTATTTTTGGCCCATGTTCCCGAGCACCTCCCTACCCACAATGTTAATGAAATATTAAAGAAAACAATGACAGTACTGGGAAATGCCTTTGTTAAAATACTTCCAATGGTATTCTGAAATGGTGACTCCTAACTGCTTTCTTTATCATAGATAACAGTACTTGAATAAACCTTCATTTGATGGATGAGTCACCTTCCCTTCCCGGTTCCACTCACACTTTTAAAATTTTTCCTTCAACAAGCAAGGCCACACGTAGCCTTAGCTAGGTACTCAAGTAAAGTGGCAGTTAAGTATTCCAAAAATGTGAAAGATGAGGATTCAGAGTTTCACTATAAATACCTGCTTACAATTTCAAATTCTTACCTTTTGGCGGAAAAATAACGTCAACCAGGAGAGCCCAGTGTGCCATTGAACAGAAAGAAAATAACAGGTTGAAGACAAGACATTGTAAATCTGGAGAGATTATTGGAGAAGATATATATCTCTGTGGAAGACAAGAACATAGAAAAGATAAAAAGCCTTAATGATGATGATAACACAAAAGGATTGTTCTTAAATATCTCAGAAGCAGCTTTGCTAAAGTTTATTATCCTCACAGTAGAATCAAAGTTGATTTAAAAGAGCCTAGAGGCAGGAGAAAGGCAACCATACATTGCTGTCTCTCTCCCTCTCTGCCTTTCTCCCTTCCCCTCTCTCTAAAACTAATAAATTTTTTAAATATTTAATAATGATAAAAATAAATTTAAAAAATAAAAGAGACTAAAACTTACTGATATCATGTCTGTAACATACTTCTCTCCATCTTTCAAATCATGCAATTATATATGGCTTTGTTTCCCTTAGAAATAGTACTTTACAAAATATTTGCAGGCCCTGGCTGGTAGCACAGCAGATAAGGCGCTGGCCTGCAAACCCAAAGGTCGCAGGTTCGATTGCCCACCCAGTGCACATAACAAGGTTGCAAACCAGGTCTCCAGTCAGGTCTGTGGCTGGAGGCAGGTGAAAAGCAACCATACATTGATGTCTGTCTCCCTCTCTGCCTCTCTCTCTTCCTCTCTTTCTAAAAATAATAAAATCTTTAAAAAAAATTTGCAGATGTAAAGGGATCTTCAAATATTCTGTTAATAATGATCACAAGTAGCAACTATAAAATGCCTTCCAGTTTTTAAAGTGCTTTAGCAAATATATTACTTTTTTTCTTCTGTCACTTCTGTGGGATACATGTGAACCCTATTTTACAAATGAGAAAACTGAGACACCAGTAAGCCAGATGAACTATCCAAGTTTATTTACATAGCTACTATATGCCAGCATTTGCTTATAAGCTAGCATACCAGAATTGTGTATCTGGGCATTGCATCTTAATTATTAAAAAGAAATTATATTTGCAAGATGAAAAAGTCTGGTGATGAATGGTGGTGATGGTTGCACAGCAATGTGAATATACTTAATTCAATTGAACTGTACACTTAAAATGGTTAAAATGGTCAGTTTTAGGTTGTGTATATGTTATCACATTTCTTAAGGTAATTCTGAGTTTAGACCTCTAGAACAGTACAGCAGATGCACTTTTAGTGCTTCTTCACTTAACCCATTTATTGGTTATACACTGTTCAGTCTCTCCGTGTTATTGACCCATGTCTATGGCACACAGAACACATTCCCCTAGTAGGCTATGCTCTGCTATACCTGTATATTTTGGCCTAGTTTAGTTGTGGTATATATTTATCAAGTCCGTTGTATTTTTCCCCAGTTTATTCTGTTTATGCTTATTATAATTAAGCATTACATAGACAAATTAATTATGTATGAAAAGAGAGTTCTTTTCATGAGAACTAAGTTGCATAGTTTTTAATTATATTTTATTGATTATACCTTTACAGTTGTCCCAATTTTTCTACCTTTGCCCCCCACTCCCGCTAGTTACTCTTCTTCCCCCAGCAGTCACCCCTTAGTTTATGTCAATGGGTCGGTCATGCATGTAAGTTGTTTGGCTTCTCCATTTCCTATACTATTCTTAATATCCCCCTGTCTATTTTTTATCTACAAATTATGTTTCTTGATCCCTGTATCTTTTTCCCATTACTCCCCCCTTCCCTTTCCCAGCTGATAGCCCTCCAAATGATCTCTCTATGATTCTGCTCCTGTCCTGGTTGTTTGCTTAGTTTGTTTTTGATTTTTGGATTCAGTTGTTGATAGCTGTGAATTAGCATCCTAATGTTAATCATCCATAGTGTTGATCTTCTTTTTCTTAAATAAGTTCCTTTAACATTGCATGTAATAATGACTTGGTGATGGTGAACTCTTTTAGCTTTACCTTGTCTGAGAAGCACTCTATCTGCCCTTCCTTTCTAAATGACAGCTTTGCTGGATAGAATAACCTAGGTTGTAGGTCCTTTCCTTTCATTCCTTTGAATACTCCTTGTCAGCCTCTTTCTTCTTGCCTGCAAGTTTCTTTGGAGAAATCAGTTTACAATCTTATGGGAAAATCAGTTTACAATCTTATGGGAACTCCTTTGTAGCTAACTCTCTGCTTTTCTCTTGCTGCCTTTAAGATTCTCTTTATCTTTAGCCTTTGGCATTTTAGTTATGACATATCATGGTGTGGTCCTCTTTGTGTCTTGCTTGTTTGGGACTCTGTGCTTCCCAGACTTGTATATCTTATTTCCTTTGCCAAATTAGGGAAATTTCCTTCCATTATTTTTTCAAATAAATTTTCAATTTTTTGCTCTTCCTCTTTTCCTTCTGACACCTCTATGATTTGGATGTTGGCACTTTTGGAGATGTCTCAGAGTCTTCTTAAGCTCTCCTTATTAAAAAAAATTCCTGGTTCCTCATTTTGTTCTGGTTGAATGTTTATTTCTTCCTTATGTTCCAAATTGCTTATTTGAATCCTGCTTCCTTCCATTCACTGTTGATTCCCTGTATATTTTTCCTGATTTCGTTTAGTGTAAGCTTCATTTTTTCCTTTTTTTTTTTTTTTTTTTTGCCATACTCTGTGAGTTCTCTGATAGGTAGGCTATCTCCATTTCATTTTATTCTTTTTCTGTTTTTGTTTGTTTGTTTGTTTGTTTTTTAATTTTCTGTTCTTTCATTTGGGCCATATTTCTTTGCCTCCTCAATTCAGCAGCCTCCCCATGTTTATTTCTGTGTGTTACTCCCTGTCTTAGTAGCATTGCCTATTTAGCAAAGGCACTTATACATTTTGTGGGTGGAGCCTTAGGTAATTGTCAGGGCAAGGCCACCCACTTCACCACTTTGTGGCTCCATTTGTGGTGGGGGGCTCAGAGAGGGCACAGTGCCACTGCCTGGTTTCTGGCTATTTGCCCAGGACTCCCCATTTCCAGTCACTTCACCCACTTCCCGTATGCAGTTGTTGCCCTTCCAGCTGGATTTTTATCCACCACACATAAATGTGGGACCATCTATTCCACCGCCACCACCACTTGTCTGAGCCACACTGCCTCTCCTCCCAATCTCCACAACATTGTCCCCCCTACCTGTCTAGATGAATGTGGCCTCTTTAGATCTTTGGTTGTCAGACTTCAATGTAGCTAATTTTTTAAAGATTTTATTTATTATTTTTAGAGAGAGGAGAAGGGAGAGAGGTAGGAGGGGGGAGAAAAAATCAGTGTGTGGTTGCCTTTCACCTGCCTCCAGCTACAGACCTGGCTGGAAACCTGGCTTGCAACCTGGTCATGCGCCCTGGCTGGGGAATCGAACCAGCGACCTTTGGGTTCGCAGGCTGGCACCTTATCCACTATGCTAGCTAAATTTTGTAATGGTTCTGGTTGCTACTTGTTTTTGAGGTCTGGTTGTAATTCTTTCTATGATTGTATGAGAAGGTGCCTCATGTCTACCTATGCCTCCATCTTGACTAGAAGTCTAAGGTGCATATTTTTGAAAAGTCTGATTAAAGGTTAAAAATATTGCCATCAAAATATATGTGGGCAAGATGATAATAAAAACAAAGAGATGAGCCCTGGCTGGTGGCACAGTGGATAAGGCACCAGCCTGCGAACCCAAAGGTCACTGGTTCAATTCCCCAGCCAGGGCATATAACCAGGTTGCAAGCCAGGTCTCCAGCCAGCTCTGTAGCTGGAGGCAGGTGAAAGGCAACCATACATTGATGTCTCTCTCCCTCTCTGCCTCTGTCCCTTCCCCTCTCTCTAAAAATAATAAATAAAATCTTAAATTAGAAAAAAAGTAGAGATGAATGGAAATAATAAAAACCTTGAAATATTTCAAGTTCATGTTGCTTTTGTAAGTGCCTCTAAGTTCTTACCAACTTAAAAGAAAACAAAAATGTGAACCAGATACTGATGGCGTATGCAAAATGAAGTGGCCTTTCACTCAGTAAATATATTCAAAGAGACACTTTATCAACTGATTAGCTGGTTAATGTAAAGTTATAAGTTTCAAATCAAATAAAATTTCAAACTATGTCATTTTCCAGACATAAAACTATCATTTTATTTTTCTTTTGAAACGTGCTTTAAGAATTAGGCAATGAATTGTTAGATATGACACCAAAACATGAGAAACAACAGCAAAAAAATAGGTAAATTGAATGCCATCAAAATTTTTAATTTTGCATCTAAAGACATTATCATGAAAGTGAAAAGATAATCTACAACATAAGAGAAAATATTTGCAAATCATACATCTGATAAGGACCTAGTATTCAGAATAAATAAAGAACTCCTACACTCAACAGAAAAAAAGACAAACAACTCAATTCAAAAATGGGCAAGAGTGTTGAATAGAATTTTCTCTGAATAAGATATGCAAATGGCCACCAAACACATCAAAATATGTTCAGTATCATTAGTCATTAGGGAAATGCAAATCAAAACCACTATGAGATACCACTTCATACCCACTGTGATAGATTTAATTTTAGTTTAGTTAAAGAGATTGGTTTTGTGGTGGGGAAAAGGGGATTTGGTAAAGATGGTCCAAAGTTGCATACTTCAGTTATAAGACAAGTAAGTAGTAGGAATGTGATGTACAACGTGATGACAATAGTTACCACTGCTTTGGACTTATATGAAAGTTGTTAAGAATAAACCCTGAGTTCTGATCACAAGGAAAAAATTTTCATTTGTTCCATGAGATGCTAGATATTTCATGATGTATGGAAGTTAAATCATTATGCTGTATACCTTAAGCTGTATGTCAGTTATACCTCAAAAACAGAGGATAGGGTGGGGAATGGAAAATAACAAGTATGGTGAGAATGTGGTGCATTGCTGGTGGGAATGTAAAGTGGTGCAGCTGCTGTGGAAAATAGCTTGTTAGTCCCTCAAAAAGTTAAATATAGAATTATCATATGATTCAGCAATTCCACTCCTAACTATATGTACAAAGGACTTGAAAACAGGTACACCGATACTTGTGTATTCATAGTGAATATTCATAGTAGCAGTATTCACAATAGCCAAAAGGTAGAAGTAATTCAAATGTTCATGAATGGTTAAACTGATCAACAAAATGTATGATATATCCATAGAATGCAATACTATTCAGCCTTAAAAGGAATCAAACACTGATATGTGCTATAGTGTATTAGTACATTGTATACTTAGTGTATTATTCTTAGCATATATGCATATAACATAACAAGGAAAAGCCAGACACAAAAAGGTCACACATTATATAATTCCATTTACATAAAATATCCAGAATAGGTAAATCCATAGAGATAGAAAACAGATGGGTGTAGCCCTGGCTGGTAGCACAGTGGGCAAGGCGCCAGCCTGCGAACCCAAAGGTCGCAGGTTCGATTCCCCAGCCAGGGCACATAACAAGGTTGCAAACCAGGTCTCCAGTCAGACCTGTGGCTGGAGGCAGGTGAAAGGCAACAGTACATTGATGTCTCTCTCCCTCTCTGCCTCTCTCCCTTCTTCTCTTTCTAGAAATAATGAAATAAAATCTTTAAAAAAGAAAAGAAAACAGGTGGTTGCCAAGGGCTAGGGGAGATTAACTTTACTTAATTTTGATTTAAATTTAAAAGTTGATTATTGGTTCACATATTAGAAAACTTTTAAGTATGTTTAAAACAACTTGGTTCCTTGAATCTACTTGTTTTAACTGCGAGTTTTATAAAATCTACATACCTTCCAGATTCAGAGACAGTTTAAAGCAGAAATGTAAAATATCTCAATTTTTAAAATATCACTTATATGTTGCAATGGTACTACCTTGGATATAATCAAATAAAACCTGTTTTTGAAATTAATTTTAAAATACAGTTTTAGTGTTTCAATTCCTATAGCAAAATTTTAAAATTGTATATATGACTCACATATTTCTATTGGACAACTCTGTTCCAGACATTTTCACTGGAGCCTCAGTAACTGGCATCCCCGTTGTTTAGGCTCAAGAATACTAAAGAAAAGCAACTAGAATTCGAAATATGTCACAGAGCAAGAACTCCAATATGAGGTCATTTCCAATTTCCAGGATCCCCATGTGCCTCCATCACAATGGCCTTAGTGTCCGGATAGGAAGCCATGGTGCATTTCTGTGAGCAGAAAGCATGGCTACTATTTTCATGACTAGTGCCACTCTTTTGGAAGTCCAGCAATGATCTTGGCAATGACAGAGTGCTATGCCTCAAGAGAAACTACCCACCACCCCCAACCTCCCAGTTTGACGTAGTTTGCCAACTTCTATGTACAGGATTCCAGAAGCAGGCCTGATTCATGCCTAGAATTCATTCAAGAAATTGTAGAAATTCATAGGCAGATGGGTGGGGAAGAAGGAGAAAAAGAGCAATCACTTCCCCACAGAGAAAAGTTTAATAACATGTAGCTGATCTGAGGAGAAAGTCTTCTGTCTGGATTGAGTGGTTAGATCTTGCCTCCTAATCATACTTCCAATGTTGGTACAATATATGGTTTCCCACTCTATGCCCTGAGACACTGCCCAACTGTGCCTGCAGGGTCACAGCATAAACATTACATCTCATTCTTAGAGGATGACAAAAAATACTAAGACCATCTGAACATTTGCCATGTGAGCAATGAAATTCTTTTCTTGCTTGCTTCTCATAGTTGGCGGGCTAGTTTCTTCTCTTGAGTTCTTTCTTTTACATCTGGGCTACAGCAAGCAAGATTTAAATTTCAATAATAAGCCTTCATTTAAGCCTGAGATTGGAGAGCCCTTAAAGAATTGCAGAAATAAGGAAATACTTGATAAATTTCAGTTAATAAGCATTTCCCCCAAACAAGATGAGGTATCATACTTGTCATTGTTTTAATATTACTATTTTTACTACTCATATATATCTCTAGGCACTCTGCTAAGCACGTTACATGTCCAGCAGGCCCTCAAATAATGTTGTTTCGTTCAATGTCATTTTGTTACAATCTTGATGAACTTAACTATTGTTTATAGCAATTAGCCGATGGTTAAATTTGTTTCATTTTAAGTTGTTTTTGCCAGTTCCAGGAATGCATCTATGTCCTTAAATGAAGATTTATTGTGCTCATTTAATCCTCACAACTAATCTTTGTGGTGTTTACTAATATTAATCCCACTTTACCAATGAGGAAACTGAGGCACCTAGAGGTTATGTCGGTTGACTGAGGCCTGCCAGTTATTATGTGATAAAAAAAATTGAACTCAAACCCGTTCTATCAGACACCAAAGCTGTTTCCAAAAGTTTGAAAAGGAAAGTGGGATCTTAGACTAGCTTTAAAAGCAAACATAACAGCTCAAGATATATGGTCAAAGGCAACCTTTAAAAAAAAAGCACACACAAAAAACCGGAGTAGTGTTTAATAAAACTTTAGAAAGCTGTATTTTTAGATGAAAGCTGTAAGGATGTAGCTAAGTTTTAAAAAGTTTTAAACACCTGGATTCCTGTGTGCTTATGTTTCAAAGTTCATCCAACTTGAAAGTCATCTGCTTCTTAGTAAGTGCTGCCAATATGGAATAAGAAAAAAAAAAAAAAAACACTTTAAACAGAAAATCCCCCTGTGTTTGGTGAACAGAGCCGTATTGTTGTTTGTTTTTTGAAGGGGACAGGAGATGAGGGTAGAGGTGTGGTATTTGTTTTTATGAGGACTGCTTTGAAAAGCCCTTCTGAGGTCTTCCCAGGAGCAGTGAGCCGGAGTGCTGGGTTTTTGGTGCAATACGTGCTGATTAAATATGGGCCTGTCTCAGCTGCAAGTAATTTACACTCTCAGATTCTCTCCAAAGAGGACCTTGGACCACAGCAAGCTGAGAAAATCATGCGCTGGATTTCTAATTGCTTTGGGGCTCTGTGGTAGGAACAAAAAATACTTAAGAACCAAGTTTCTTAAGGTGGCAGGCTGAAACGGAATTTAAGAACCTGGGATTTCACCCACTTGTTGGGAAGGTTATGCGATCTTAGGGGGTAGATGCTATGGAAAGGTTAGGAAAGCTACCTGAAAGCTTTCTCTGAATTGTGTATTATTGTAATATAGGCACTGCTATCTTTAACCGTCCTTAAGAGAGGTTCAGAGCTTTCTTCAGTCTTTTCTCTGCTAATTTGCCCTCCAAGAGGATGTGAGAATTTGCTAGGCCGACCATCCCCTCTTCCTCAACTGAATTCCCCCAGATTCTCCAGAAAGAACAGGGGTGCTCATACTGTAGCCCTTCGACTTGCACAGGATTACCAGCTGCATCCCAGGTGATGGAGGCCCCTGGTCCCTGAGCCACCTGCATCAGGTGGCGTGACTGAAGGATCAATGTGGCTGGCCTCAGAAGAAAACTTCAGGAACATCTTAACTGCCAACACCTTTCTAGTAACAAGTTTGTCACAGGGATTTATACCCGAGTACAAAGCTGCAGTAATAAAATAGTAAATCACTCCTTAGTTCTTTCCTAGCCCTACTGAAAACTGGAAAAACAAACAAACAAACAAAAAATAAGATAAACATCTTTTTGTTGTTGTTAAAAATACTCATGGTTGCAATCAGAAGTTTCATTTCTAATTTTAGCATTTTCTTTGAGTAGGCAACATATTCACATTAAATATATTCACATATTGATTCAAAGGAGAAAACAGTCCTAAAAGATTTGTACTAAAATTCTCTCTCTCTCCCAATACCATTCACCCCATAGCACACCCCAAACCCCTATAGGTAAAACTTCTTAAAATTTCTTACATACTTCTTTAGGGTACCTTCCCAATGTCTCCTTAGACATATATCAACAAAATCAAATTTATATTCTTATTACTTCTCCCCCTTCATTACCCAACAGATAGCATACTACAAAACAGTTCTGAGCCTTGCTATTTTTTTTCCATTCAATATGTCCCACAGATCTTTCTTTATCGCACAAGGTGAACTTCTCCCTCCTCTTCCTCTGCCTCCTTCTTCTTTGTTCCAGCTGCAGAGTATTCCATTATTTACCACACTTTAAATATTTGGGTTATTGCTGTATTTTGCTTTTACCAACAGTGCAATCAAAGGTTTCTGATTAGAGATTTCTGGCTTAAACTTTGTTTCTTCCGCTCACTTGAAATTCCACATTCATGTATAGTTCTGCACAAGAAGGGTAGTTGTGGTAGAGTCTGTAAAGCTGGTCTTGTCCAACCCACTATTTTAAGAAAGAGGAAACCAAACCTCCCATGAAGTGACTCACCCAAGGTTATAGAGTATTTGACTTGGGACCAGAGCCCAGGTTTCCTGGTTTCCTGGTTCCCAGCCTGGAGTAGTCTCTGCTAGGTCACGTTGCTGAGTGCTGCATGTGTGTGCTGATATGTGCTAAGTGTGTGTGTGTGTGTGTGTGTGTGTGTGTGTGGCTCCTCAAGGAGTATAAAACTCATTGGATACAGTGGAATCTGACGAAAAGCAGGAGAGATCGGTAAAGGTGGATATTCCTTCAAAGAGGAAGAAAACCAGTTAGTGGAAATCTGGACAGATTTCTTCAAAATGGCAGCATTTTGTGATGGGCCTGGAAGAATGGATAGGATTTGATCAGGTAAAAAAGGTGAAGAAGGGCACTCCAGGTGAAGAGATCAATAAGAGCCAAGACATGCATATGGCTATCTTTGGGTAGCAAGGAGCTATGTGGCTAGAGTACAGTGTATGATTAGAAAAGAAGACTACTAGTAGCTTTATTGAGATTATTGAGCATCTACTTTATGCCAGATGTGATTCTGAGTGTTTTTCAATGTCAGCTTTTTATCATCAAAACTCTATGAGTTAGGTACCATTATTATCTCCATTTTACAAACAGGGGCACTGAGAGGGCAGGTAACTTGCCCCAAGTTAAAACTCAGCCAGAAAGATTGTATCTCCATGTTACTGGGAGATGAGACTGGAAAAAGTGGTTATATTGGAATACTGAAATGCAGGTTGAGACACAGAAAGATTTATACTACCATGGATTGTAAATGGAGGGAGATAAATATTTATTGAGCATATATCATATCTTTAGCAGATCATGAGATATAGATATACCTAAGGCTCTACCCCTTACAATGTAAAAGGTGTGAAAAGTCTACCTAAGACACAGAGGCAAACACAGGAGGCTGTCAAGTTGAGGAGAGCAGATCAAAGTTCCAGTGGAAGAACTAAGTGACAAGGAGATAGCCAATCTAACAGACACAGAGTTCAAAACACTGGTGATAACAACACTCACGGAGTTGACAGACTTGACAGACTTGACAGACATGCGTGAATATGACAAACACTTAAGGGAAGAAGTGAAGGTTATGCTAAGTGAAAGGAAGGAGAATCCACATGAAATCAATGGTGAAGGGAAGGAAGGGGGATTCAAATCAATGAGTTGGAACATAAGAAACACATACACAGTCAACTAGTATAAAATAAAGAAGTAAGAATTCAAAAAAATGAGAACAGGCTTAAGGACCTCTAGAACAACTTTAAATGTGCCAACATCTGAATCATAGGGGTGCCAGAAGGAGAAGAGGAAGAGCAAGAAATTGAAAATTTACCTGAAAAAATAATGAAGGAAAACTTTCTCATTTGGTGAAGGAAATAGACATACAAGTCCAGGAAGCACAGAGAGTCCCAAACAAGTTAGACCCAAAGAGAAACACACCAAGACACACATCATAATTAAAATGCCAAAGGTTAAAGATAAAGAGAGAATTTTAAAAGCAGCAAGAGAAGAGGGTTACCTACAAGGGGGTTCCTATAAGACTGTCAACTAATTTCTCAAAAGAAACTTTGTAGGCAAGAAATATTCTAAGTGATGAAGAGCAAGAACCTACAACCTAGATTACTCTATCCAGCAAAGTTGTCATTTAGAATGGAAGGGCAGATCAAATGCTTCCCAGACAGGTAAAGCTAAAGGAATTAATCATATCCAAGCCATTAAATATTAATGGGACATCCTTAAGAAAAAGAGGCAGATCAAAACTATGAATATTAAAAGGACAAGAAACTCACAACTATCAACAACAAACTCTGAAAAATACAAACAAAAATAAACTAATGACTCGAATATGAACAGAATCATAGGTATGGAGATCACTTGGAGGGTTATTAGCTGGGAGGGGGAAGGGGGAGAAGTGGGGAAATGGTCCAGGAATTAATAGTCAGGAGGATGTTAAGAACAGTATAGGAAAGGGTGAAGCCAAGGAATTTACATGTGTGACTAATGGACATGAACTAAGAGATTGCTGGAGGAAAAGGGGGGTACTGGGTGAAGGGGAACAAAGGGAAAATAAATTGGGACAACTGTAATAGCATAATTAATAAAATATACTTAAAAATAAAATAAAAGTTCCTCATGAAATGCAAAACACACATGATGTGGCTGAACCAAATCAAAACTTTGTTATTAAAAATGGATACTGTAGCCCTGGCTGGTAGCTCAAAGGATAAGATGGTGGCCTGTGACCCCAAAGGTTGCTGGTTCTATTCCCCAGCCAGGGCACATAACCAGGTTGTAGGCCAAGTCTCCAGCCAGGTCCATTGCTAGAGGCAGGGGAAAAGCAACCGTGCATTGATGTGTCTCCATGCATTGATGTCTCTCTCCCTCTCTGCCTCTCCCCCTTCCCCTCTCTCTAAAAATGATATATAAAATATTTTTTAAAATGGATACTGCACATTTTAAACATTGTGTGAAAATAATTCCCTTTGGCTGCCTGCAAATTCTCCCTGTCAAAGGACTTTTTTGTAGGCAGTACTTATTACATTGAAGTTGAGTAGAGCTACCTTTTCAATTCTAGCAGTATTTTAAGTATTTTGGGGAGAATTATTGAAATGGCCAGAAATGCTATTGGTGATGGTTCTATTACTCCATATGATGAACAATTGTAAGAATGAGAATGTTAATAATGCTCGTTCTTATTTAGAGAGCTTGGGTAGCTTCAACTCCAAATTCTTGCAAACATTTGTAGAATCACAAGTAATAGAGTTATTTCATAGTTTTGGAAATGTTTGATAGTGATCTTTTAAGACATAAGATGGACTGACTGTTGGATGTTTTTCCTAAGAAGTTTTTTGTAATAAATTAATTTGCTGCTGCTGTTACTGCTATCAAAACTTGATTTTAGTCACTTGAAGGTGTGAATGAAGTTCAGGGCCATTTTATACCAGCTGCATTATGACAGGAAGGTAGAATATTTAGGATAGTCATCAGTTAATTTTTATCCTAAGCTTATAGTAAGAGGGACTAAAAATAAAAATAAAAACATGTGTTCATTTCTTAGGCCCAAATGAACAATATAAAGTGATGCAGGTGCTAGTGAAACAGGTTGGAAAATAGAACAGTAGAGGAAAATTGAGGATGATGCTAATTGCAACAAAATACGGATCCATCTCTAATCTAATTAGCTATCAGTATAAATATCTTCTTTCTTTGGGACACAATATAACATGTACCTATGCGCTGGCATGTTTCTCAAGAATAGACAATTGAGAATCCCAACCTATGAAACAGTGAAAAGGTCCTCATTTTAGGAATCATAGGGACTGGGAATTCTGGTGGCTTTTTGCTTACAGAGGTGGGTCAAAATTCGGTATTCAAGCCCTTGGTTGGGTGAAAGGAAACCTGAGACTGGAGTCCTGAATTGTAACTTTGGCACCACTCTCCCTGTGAGCTCAGACAAGTGACTTCATCTCTTGTGCTTTTTGTTTTGGGTTGCTTTTTTTTCATCTTCCAATTTCTATTCTTGTTCTTATATTTCCCCTGGTAATGTCATCTGAAGCCTTAGGCATTTTGCATAGTAAATCAGGAGCAAGTGCAGTAGCGGTGGTGATAATTTAACAGAGACAAGTACCTCAATAGGAACATTAAATTGCTACAGAAACCTCGTATTGCTTTTTAAGTAATTTTTTTATCCTCACCTGAAGACGTTTTTAAAAAATTGCTTGTTTAGAGAGAAGGGAAAGGAGAGAAGGCAGGAGAGAGAGAAACACTGATGTGAGAGAGAAACATCAGTTGGTTGCCTTCCATACCTGCCCAGGTGGGGGATTGAACCGGCAACTCAGGTTTGTGCCCCAACCATGAAATCAAACCTGCAACCTTTTGGTTTATAGAACAGCACTCCAATCAACCAAACCAGACAGGCCATGGCTGTGTTAAGTTTCATTAATAGTGGTATTTTTTTGTGTGGGGGACCATTTCTTACACATTTATACATTTTCTCCAGGCCCTTGGAAGACTAAAATCTCTATGAAATATTTCATAAATGATCATCAGTGTTACATTCTCCTAAAATAACTGGGACCTATTTATAAACCACAGGAAATTGTTCTTGCTCAGGACACAATCTGAATAAGTAATTTGAAAAGTGGAAAACACTGTCAGTCATCCATATGTTTTCTCTATTTACTATTTTCCAAACTGGCCTTGAGAGTTCCTATCGCTATAACTTTGTTCATGCTGTTGTTCTCAGCTTGGAATCCCACCCCACCCTACCCCCCAACACCCTTCAAATCCTCTCCCCTTTAAAGGTTCGGCTCAAATACCCCCCCCCCTTTTTTTTTTGTAGAAATGTCTTTAGTTTTTGACATCACCTCTTACCCCATAACCAAGAAACCTCTTTTTATCTTGCATTTGTGAGTCACTTGTAGCCCCAAACATATCACTTAGCACTTAAACCCAACCCTATATTGCTGTCTCCTTTTTGCCATTAACACAAACCTGGACTTCCAGAGAGAATGCAAACTCCAACAACTACCAAGCTATCATTCAACACACAGCTGAGAACAGGGTGGTACTTAGGGTTATTGGCATAAGGTGATGGTTCTCACGTGACCTAAAGCCAAATGAAAGAAAATAGAAACCCAGTGTGTAAAATAAACAGGAGTGGACCTAGTGGGGCAGAAGTTGGGGTAAAGGTACGTGGACTGGCATCTGTCAGCTGGAGCCCCGTCTCTCTGAAGCAGTCCTAGGGCTCCTTTCCCCACTGCCCCATTGGTGCCCAGCATTCTCAGGCTTCTTTGCTAGGAACTAAGCCTTCCCCAGTACCTGGGTTGCCTAATTCTATTCCCTCTGGGCATGAGTACAACTGTGTCTGGGCTGAGCCTAGCTATTAGGGCTCTTAAGTGGAAATGCTACCCAGGCCCTCAGAAGGTATGTAGCCTTGCAGTTTTTCTAGGGAGCTCATGTTGACCTGACCCATGGACCTCCACCCAGTCAGTTAGAGAACTCAATGTGCTGATCGTGGGCGGTCTTTTGGCCATATTTTCCCATTCCTTTGGTGCTAGCATGTTCCACTAAGGATGCCTGCATATTTAAAATACTGGTGTTCCTATCAACTCAAATGTTCAGTCAACACAAACATACTTTTTAAAGTGTATTTTATTTATTATGTTATTACAGGTGTCCCAATTTTTCCTTCTTTGCCCCATCCACCCAGTACTACTCTTTCCTCCCGCACCCCACCCTTAGTTCATGTCCATGAGTCCTGCATGTAAGTTTTTTTGCTTTTCCATTTTCTATACTATTCTTAACATGCCCCCATCTATTTTGTACATATCAATTATACTTTTTAATCCCTGTATTCCCCAACCCCCCTTTCTCCTTTTCAGCTGATAACCCTCCAAATGATCTCCATACCTATGATTTTGTTCCTATTCTGGTTGTTTGCTTAGTGTGTTTTTGTTTGTATTTATTAGATTCTGTTGTTGATAGTTGGTGAGTTTGTTGTCCTTTTCATGTTTATAGTTTTGATCTTTTTTTTCTTAAGTAAGTCCCTTTAACATTTCATATAATAAGGGCTTGGTGATGATGAACTCCTTTAGCTTTACCTTGTCTGGGAAGCACTTTATCTGCCCTTCCATTCTAAATGACAGCTTTGCTGGATAGAGTAATCTAGGTTGTAGGTCCTTGTTTTTCATCACTTTGAATATTTCTCACCAGTCCCTTCTTGCCTGCAAAGTTTCTTTTGAGAAATCCACTGGTAGTCTATTGGAACTCCTTTGTAGGTAACTCTCTTCTTTTCTCTTGCTGCTTTTAAGATTCTCTTTTTATCTTTCAACTTTGGCATTTTAATTATGATGTGTCTTGTTTGTGGTCCTCTTTGGGTCCAACTTGTTTGGCACTTCTGGGCTTCCTGGACTTGTATGTCTGTTTCTTTCGCCAAATTAAGGATGTTTTCTTTCATTATTTTTTCAAATAAGTTTTCAAGTTTTTGCTCTTCCTCTTCTCCCTCTGGCACCCCTATGATTTGAATGTTGGCCCTTTTGGAGATGTCCCAGTCATCTTATTCTCTCTTCATTTTTTTTTTTTTTTTTTTTTTTAGTGGGCAGGGAGGGAGGAAAAAAGGGAGAGAAACATCAATGTATGTTTGCCTTTCACCTGCCTCCAGCTACTCATCATTTTTTCGAATTCTTGTTTCTTCATTTTTGTTTTGGTTTAATGTACATTTCTTCCTTATGTTCTAAATCGTTGATTTGAATCCCGAGTTCCTTCCCTTCACTGTTGGTTCCCTGTGGACTTTTCTTTATTTCACTTAGCGTAGCCTTCATTTCTTCCCTATGCTTTTGCGATGCTCAGTGAGTTCTCCGAGTTTCCTGATCATCAGTGTTTTTAACTCAGCATCTGATAGGCTGGCTATCTCTGCTTTGTTTAGCTTTTTTTTTCTGGAGTTTTGATCTGTTCCAGTGACACAGCCTCCATTATCACCCTTCATGTGGGCTGAGCACAACATCCTCCTCTTCTAGCTGAGCCTTAGTTGCTGTTGGCATATCAATGGGAGGGATTTACCCAGTCCAGTCAGTCAGCTGCAAGGACTGGCTGTGACCACTAACCACCAACCTCTGCCTTCCAGGAAAGATCACCTGTGCAAGGGCAGGGTCATGGTGGTCTGACATGGTCTGGAGCTGTCTACTGTGTGCACTGGCCCTGATATTTTTCTGGTGGTGCAGGTCAAGGTCAGCCCCCTCCTGTGTTTTGCTCTGGGCACCCTCCCTGAGCTATAAAGCAATCTGAGATGGCTGCTCTTTGTGCTGGGTTTGGAGATTCCCAGGGGGGATCCAAACTGTTGAATCTAAACTGACTGCTGCAAGTGTTGAGCCTGGAGCTCACTGAGGCAGCTGTTGCTTGGTTGAAAGGATTTAGGAAGTTGTGAAGCAAGAGCTGACCCAGGACCAGCCATTCATATGAAAAAACAGCTTGGGTGGGCCCATAAATTGGGTGGGGCAGAGTCTCTAGGGATCTCCAAAGTGAGTCAAACAGTGTTAGCCAGATTGATGGAATCTCAGATATGCACCAGCTTGCCAGCTCTGTAGGGGAAGCAGTTAGTGCAGGGACAATGGCCTCTGCTGGCCTTGATGCCAGACGCTTCAGTTCTTCCCTGTATTCCACTGGTGCCTTTCAAGCTGCTACCCCAGTGCTGGAGCTCAGAGGGAGTGAGTCTGAGTAGGTGAGCCTGTGTGTGGGCTCTGTAAGAGGAGCTGCTTTGGGCTCCAGCATTTTCTTCCATGACTCAATCCCCGTTGTTTTTGCAGCCAGAGGTTGTGAGAATTTATCATCCTGGCACTAGACCCATGGGCTGAAGGGACTGGTGTGGGACTGAGACTCCTCACTTCTGAGATATCCCTCTTGAATTTTTATCCATCACATGTGGGTGTGGGACCAGCCCATTCCGCGTCTGCACCCCTCCTACCAGTCTGGATGGATGTGTTTTCTCTAACTCTTACTTGTTACACTTCCATTCCACTTGATTTCTTATGGCTCTGAGTGTTCTATATTTTTCATTGCAATTTTGATGTGGCTGTTCGTAAAGGCAAGCCATGTCTGCCTACACTGCCATCTTTGGGTGTTCCTTCAAACATACTCTTCCCTATAAGCAAGTTTCTTTCACCTTCATACTCTCAGTTCATTGCAAGGAAACAGGATCGACATTCCTGGTGGTACTTTTAATGGCATAAGATACATTCCATACAGAGCAGCAGAAACAAAATGAAGAGTGGCTGTACCATCCACTTTTTGGTCATGGTATCACTCCACCCTCCAGCACTGAACCATATTCCTCCAACATTGACCACCTTGGCTGCCTGTTTTTCCTTTGCTTCATGTGTTCGTTCTCGTTCTTCCCTTGTCAGACTAGATTATTGGACCAACAATGGGTTTATCCTTGACTTCACACTCTGCTTACCCTCTCCGTTCCAATGTGAGGATCTCGTTTTCATTCCAGACCCAAGCTCAGGCCCAGTGCTCTTAGCTGGTGTTCACTGACCAGGGGCTCTTCCAGGTCCACTGATTCTGGCTATGCCAGCCAGTTCAAGGCACCAGGCCCTGTCAACCATAAATAATGAGCCACACTTACAAATTAGAATCTGGGGCTATTTTCCAAGAGACCCTCTTACCTGGCCCTGATCTGGCTGTGCTATATGCCCATTTCCATTCAGCCCCAAACCCTGGACTTAGCCACTCAACTTGATAGCCTCCTTGGCATTGTATTTGTTCTTCTAGTTCTTTAGGCTTGTGCTCGCCTCTAAAACCCTTTTGTGGTTCCCTATGCCCTCTAGAGCCCTTTGCCTGCCCTAGCCCCCAGTACCTGACCCAAAACAAGAAGCAGTCACACCCTTGCAATCACCAGTTTGGGACATTCCATTGGCCCCTGGGGAGTGAGCATGAGCCAGACCAGGAAATAGTTTCAGGGAGATGGGCTTTTGGATTTTTCTCAAGTGCATGCTGTGGGTCATGAGATTAAATAGGGGACTTAAGTCTGGAGTCTCAGTCCAGTCAAGAAGGAGGTACACACAATTTTATAAAGGAAAATTTATTTAAACTCCTTCCCATCTTTCTATCAGAAGAGAGGAGGCCTGCTGGGAACATGTTACAAGGGAAATGTTTATCAGGAGGGTAAGTAAAGGATTTAGGATTTTTGTAATTCATCTTCTATAATTACTCAGTTCTTCTCTCTCTCTCTGTAGAAAAATGTGTTGTCTTGAACTTCTAGTGCTTTCTTATCTAATAAAAAAAGACAAGCAAAGGGCACATCTTGGTTCGGCTTGGACTCTGCAGATTGCCTGCATGATTACAAGTGCTCAGGGTTGGAAACTCTTTGCCTCTTGAGGATGAGTATCATGCAATTGCTCCTCAAATGTTAAGCCTCTTTCCATGCAAGGGGAACATCTCAAGGCAGGCCATTATTAGGCCTCATCTGTTCCTGGTGTTTAGCAAGTGTTAAATAAATCTTTATGCTTTTATTGTAAGAGCACTACATTTGAAGGCAAGCTTTCCAAAAGCACTTTTCCTTCTAACTGACCACGGGTATATCACCTATCCCTTAGAAGTCCCTTTTGCTCATCTGAAAAATAATGAGAATTGATCCCAAGTAACCTCAAAGACACCCTTCAGTTTTGAAATTCCCCAGCTTGATGAATCCTAGTTGGCATCTAGGCAGATATTCTAAAATTGAATATATTGGTATCCCTCCACAATTATATTAATAATTAGAGTTTTAGCTTCAATAGGAAATTGTCTTTCTCTCCTATAAATAACAAAAATTAAATCAGATAATTCATCCATGGGCACATCTAGCATGAAGGGACACAATACATTTCAGTTAAAGGGGTAAATCCTATACTTAGTGTTTCCCAAAATATAATTCTAGAAATCCTATTCTTTCAACTTAGATTTACCAAGGCAACCATGTCCTAAAAAATCCTTTATGATGATTTTTTAAAAAGATTTTATTTATTATTTTTTCAGAGAGGGTGGAGGAGAGAGAGAAAGAGGGAAAGAAACATCAATGTATGGTTGCCTTTCAGCTGCCTCCAACTATGGACCTGGCTGGAGACCTGGCTCACAACCTGGTTATGAGCCCTGGCTGGGAATAGAACCAGCGACCTTTGGGTTCACAGGCTGGTGCCTTATCCACTGTGAAACCAGCCAGGGCTTTTATGATGATTTTTAAAATTCATTCCAACTTCAATCAAGAATCACAAATTGCATTTAGTTATCGATTTTCTTTCATTATTATTTATTTATTTTTCCTCATCTGGAAAAGGCTTTATTTACGTGAACGTAGCAGCCCTCAAGCAGCCCTCGGATGAGATGGCCTTAAAGCTAGTGACCTGGTCCCTGGGTTTGAAGAATTACAGAAACATTTTGCTGATCAGTGTAGAGGCGCCTCCCTTCCTGGAGCAGCACTGATAACTTGGGTGGGATAAGCCCTCCTGTCCTCCGGTGCCAATTCTTTTCTAACGCATAGGGGAGCCTATGTGCCTGACCAGCTGGGGACCATGGGCAGTCCCTTCCCTGATTCCCAGAGAAAGAATTCTCTCTCCCCCAGAGGGAAGCTGTGTGGCTTAGATAAGATGGGTAGGGATTTGATTGGCTCCCAGTAGTTCAAAGGATGCCGGAGCTCCCTCTTCAGGGTCCTTAAATATGGTGCCTGGGTAAACTGTCTGAAATACATATTTCAGTAAATGGCTCTTTTGGTAAAAATCTCATGACTTGAAGAATAAAGTCAACATTCTGCTTGGCATTCAAGACCCTCTAGGATCTGACCTTGCACTGTGACCATCCGTGTTCCTACCCAGGAGGGAGCAGGTTAACTCTTGGAGGTAGTGTCTCTCTCATTACACTACCTTGTTCCTGTCTTGGCACCTTGGTTCGGTCACACACAGGCCTGAGGTCAGATTCTTCACTGTACCATCGGGCTCTAGGCAGCAAATAACCAAAATCAGTTCTGACAGATTTAACCAGAAAAAGGACTTGCTGAAAAGGACAGTAAGTCACCCCTGGAATTGCTGGAGAACTAGGCTGGGAGGCCATTGAAAGGAACAGCTGAAAGTAGTAGCAAACATTAAAGCAGCAGCAAGCCCAACTCAGAATGACCAAAACAAGGAAATTCACAGTTCCCTGTAATAAGCTCAGATCCAAAGGCAAGGCAGCCTCGGGAGTGATTAATTAAGGGCTTTGTGATGGACACTTAGAACCCAGGTCTACCTGCTTTCCCCAGCCCTCCTGCGGGCCCAAGGTGCCTGAAGTATCATGTCCCCATGCAGAGGAGATCTGGTCTCTGGTAAGAATATCAGGGATTCAGTGAATTTCCCAGTATTCCCTGGGCAGCCCTCTCATTCTCATTGGACAGCTGGGCATCCCGTGCCTAGACATAAAACAATCATTGGCAGGGATGTGGCCCCATCAGATGGCTTGTCTATCGCAGGTGTGGAAGCAGACTGGGACTGCCACCCCTTTGGAAAGGCGTGGCATTTGCATGCCTTGCGACCCAGCAGCTGCCCTGTGCAGCAGGAGTCACGTGACAGAGTGGTCCAAGCAGCTAGAGGCTCGCTTGCAGAGCCGGGTACCCACCAGCTCCACTGGGAAGGCGGCAGCTAGGCGCAATACGCACCCAGTGGAGTGCTACGCAGCCAGCAACATGGACAAGCGCAGCCTGTGCAACAAAATGGATGAGCTTAACAAGAGGATATTAAGAGAGAAGGTACGTTTGTTTAAAAGATTATAAAATGTATGAGTGTTTTACTTCCTACACATCTAAAACGAAGTCGTACCTTTTGGCAATCATGCTGATGAAATAAGTTTACCTATGGAGGGGAGCAGGGTAGTGACACAGTGGGATCCAGTCAGGGCGCACTTGGGTCGGGGTTGGGCAAACAGCCCCCAAAACCCTGCTGGGCTCCATTTCCGAGACACTAAAATGCAGCTAACTGCCTCCTGCCAGGGTCATTGTGAGGATGCAGTAAGACCAGGAGGGTGAGTGACCTCATTAGTTATTTTTAATCTAGAACAGTCTTCTCCATTTTAGAAAATATTTATTTATTTTTAAAGAGAGCAGAAGGGAGGGAGACAGAGAGGGAATGAAACATCAATGTGTGAGAGAAACATTAATCAGTTACTCTCCCATGGCCCTAGTCGGGCACATGACCTGCAACCCAGGCATGTGCCCTGACTGGGAATTGAACCTGTGGCCTTTTGGTTCACAGGCTGGAGCTCAATTCACTGAGCCATGACAGCCAGGGCATCTCCTTTTAAATAATATTGATACATTTAAGGAGTCCAGGCTGGTTATCTTATAGACTATCACACAATATGGATTTATGTGATCCCCCCGCCCCCTCATTTTGAGATGGAGATTTAACCTATTGGGCAGGAAAACTACTTAAATCATGTTCATATAGTCATTTACTTAAAACTACTTTTATTTTACCTATAATATGCGATCAAATAGTACAAATACATAAGTTAGATATAGAAAGTGTTCCAAGATGCCACTCCCAGAAATGAGCAGTATTTACATTTTCGTATATATGCCATTAGGTATTTTTCCTTTGCACATAACAAAATGAAACCACATCATTTTCATAACTTGCTCTTTTCAATACTTGTTGCCATATTTTGGAACACTTTCTGCTTGAATATATATAGATCTACCTCATTCTTTCTAGGGGTTTGTTTCCAGTTTGTAGTTACTTTTTTTTTAATGAGTGTATTGAGGGTAACATTGGTTCACAAAATTATATAGGTTTCAGGATGATAATACATCATCTGGATATTGTAATGCGTATTCACCACCCCAAGTCAAGTCTCCTTTAGCTGTTAGGAACAGTGTTGCACTCACCATACATGTACATTTGTCTTTGTGTTCTTATGTAATGTTTATATGGGTTACATAACTGGAAGTAAATTTTCTGGGTCAACTTTGGTATTGTAAAATTACCACCACGAAACCCTCTGTCCATTAATATGCTCACCAACAGTGTGTGAGAGTGACTGTTTCCTCATACCTTAACCTGGTGTTACCACTCTTTTTTTCATCCTTAAAATTGGAAGTGAAAATTGCTATCTCATTATCCTTTGAATTTTTAAACTATGAGCTAAGTTTAATTATTTTTGTATGTCTATTTCCTAGTTTTGCTCCTTTTTGTAAACTCTCTGTAGTATATATCCATTGGCTGTTTTCCTGTAGGATTGTCTTTTTCTTACTAATTTGTAAGATTTAGTTCTATATTAAAGGAATTGGCCATTTGTTTTCTGTATGTGTAATTATTTTGTTCAGTTAATTGGAGCACCTAACATCCTATAGAAACATGTTCCAAAAAATATATCTAACTTTGAAAAAAATACATAGTTAGATCCTTCTTTTTGAACTTTCCATGTAGGAAATAGAGCCAGGGCACAAGCTTGATTTAAATCTGTTTGTGTAAATAAAATATATATTATGTATTTATACACATACATGTGTATATTGTATGTATAATTGGAAAGTGTTTTTGAAAAATGTTTTCCCTGTGGTAATTTTCTTTCAAAAAAATACAGTATGTTAAGATACTTTAAGGTAAAATTCTTAGCCTTCTAGGCAATTGTTTTAAAGTTGGGAATAGCCTATGGATAACTAAATCCCATGTCCACAGCCAGCCTAATCTTTCTTTCCCTCTCCAGTATGACTGTACATAGTTTGGAACCCATCACTCTGGAGGGTCTTGGGAAGTCCTGATAAGAAGTGCACCTTCAGAAGGTAGCCTCTGTCCACCTCATTTTCTCCCACCATGAGCTGCTGGGTTCAGGTCTGTGGCTGCTCATTGGCACTCTTAAGTGCACTGTGGACCTAAATTCAATCTTTAGAACTCTTTCCAAACAACAATGACTCGGGGGCCAAAGTTCCTTTGTTTTTGTTTCGTCTTTCCTGTCCCAGCCAAGTTGGATTCTTTTTCTCACAATTTGGAGCATGTCACTACATTTCATATAAGCAAAATTGTCAGTTTCTGAGATGCCTAATTTAGTGATAATGAATTATGATCAGCATTTTTACAACATTCTCCCTAATCATCTCTTCCAGTTAACTGGCTGTGCTGGCTCTGTGCCTGGTACAAAAATTAAAGATTAGTTAACTGATGCACTAGGTACATAGTCATCAGCTCAATTTAGGATGCATGATTAACTCTCTTACCCTCCCGTAAGTGCTGCCTTCACTCCTGTAGACTAAAAGTAACATAACCCTTTCTTGTTCAATACTATTGACTCCTCTATAGAAAAAAAACAAAACAAAACAGGGGAAGTTGCCAACTTTTGATACCCCAGAGGTGGATTTGTCAGCAAACTGGAATATATTCAGTATCTAGTAACAAAACATTTTCATATATTGCTAGAGCAAGCGAGGATACATTTCCTCCAAATTTGCTTTCACACATGTAGGCAGTTCGTGAGGGTAAAAGTAAGATATCCACCCTCAGCCCCCAACACAGCCAAGAAATGGGAAATAGGGAAACAAACATATTTTCTAAGTGTTAAACTATGAAATCAACACATAATGGCATTGTACAGAGATATGTAGTCTCCTTAAAGGGACAGAAATCAATTATCTATCCTATGCCTTTAAGGCTGCTAATGCAAGCATAAACAAATATTTAAAGAGACAAAAATAACATGCTCATTATTTGAAAGGAAACAGAAATGTGACATGGCTTTCTTTTGGTTATGTAATATATGTAGCTATATTAATTTTGTTTCATCATTGCTATTCTTTCCATTTGCATTTTCCCATAAGAGATACTGGAATAAAAATATTTTTCACTTTATTTTTTTTAACTGCCTCATTTGTTGTAGATCTGCTTCAGAACTGTGATTAAACACACTCATCTGACTTGGTTGGGGCTGAAGTTCCTATACCTACTTTGTTAAGCTACAGCTGAAATACTTTGATAAGAAAAAACAGGAAACAGCTTTGTAAATAAACAAAGCTACATTCAGGGCAAATCAAAACTTTTTCTTCATGAGAAATAAACAGAGATATCTCTGTTTTCCTATGAGCAAAAAAAGAGCTGGCATAGAATATGGATTATTGTATCACTGATACATTTATTTAAATTAGCTCTTATGGATGAAAATTGTGGCTATTATAGTCTTTGGTTCAACTGCCCAGCAGCTGTCCAATAAACTATACTTCATAAACAGAACATTGAGAAAAATATTTCTGCAGTTTCATGGACACACCCATCACACACAATGGTCTCCCCACACCCTGGACTTACACACCTACTCTGTAGTACACAGTAAACAGTCAGTAATCGAGTATGTGTTGATTTGATTGTACCACAAAAATATTCATCCTAGCTAATCATCTTTAATGGGTATATTGTATCTCCTAAACACTTTTAATGACTGGAGATTTTGACTGAATTTTGACAATCAGATCACATGGTCCCCTACCACCTCACCAGTTAAAAGAGGGGGAAAAATGAAAAAAACAACTGCACTCCTAATCCTTCTGGTTTGAGTGATTGGGTATGATTACTTAGTTTGCTTTTCATACTTTGCAGAGGAACTTAAATAGCTCAGATGTTTTTACTCTTGAAAAAGTGGTTACTAGTCATACATAGGAACTATTTCCTTTGTGAAATGTCGCAAGGATGTTTATAATTTATTCCTGGGCTTGTGCAATATAGCCTGCAAACCAGCTTACATATTTTCACCCTACCTCAAATGTGATTTTAAAAACAAAGACAAACCTGGATGGTAGCACAGTGGATAAGGCACCGGACTACAAACCCAAAGGTCGCAGGTTCAATTCCCCAGCCAGGGCACATAACCAGGTTGCAAACCAGGTCTCCAGTCAGGTCTGCGGCTGGAGGCAGGTGAAACACAACCATACATTGATGTCTCTCTCCCTCTCTGCCTCTCTCCCTTCCCCTCTTTCTAAAAATAATAAAATAAAATCTTTAAAAATAATAATAAAATAAAAATAATAAAAACAAAGACAAACAAACAAAGGCACCACTCATTCCAATCAAAGCAGGTACTTTGTTTTGCAACCCCATGGTAGTGCTTTTCCTCACTCTAGCAGTTTTCTATAGAGTAAAATGGTCCCATTGCTAGATATAGCCGTGCATTTATGTGGTCAGAATCACCAGACACAAATAAAAGTTGGTCAGGGCATCACCCCCTACTGATTGTGGAACTCTAAACTGTTGCCCTTAAGGAGACGGGAACTCCAAAGCAAGGGCCTTGATGGGAACCATGGCCACAGCGATTTAATGGTCACTGCTCACTGGCTCTGGGGAATAGCTGAGCCCCAAAACACAGTGATGCCAATGACCTTATGGAGTTCATTCCTAATATCATCACTGAAAGCACAAGCACAAAAGCATTTAGGCTGACTAAATGGATCCAGGGGTGAAAAGAACTTTGGGGTAGGCCTTCCATTGCCCACAACCACCCCTCTAACAAAAAACCCTCTTTGGGTGCTGTCTGCTGTCTGAAATTGCCTTATTTCTTTGGCTTAGGGCTTCCTTAAGCCTTTATAAAATGAAAATATTTGAGAGGGGCATCATACTATATGCTGTTCTTAGTTACTCGTACCTTAATACACATAAGAAATAGAACATTCCTAAGATAAATGTGTCTGTAGAGCTCAGGGATGCCGTAAGACCCTGCCTGCAAGACGTCCTTGAGAAGAGGATGGTCCCCTGAGTGAGGAGCTGGGGGCTTGATGCCTAGTGCTTCACTAATGGGCTCCGTGGTGCCCCTCTTAAGCTTCACTCATATGGAGAACTCTGGTGTTTAACTGCTGAGCCCTCACAAAGCTGAAGCCAACAGGTAGTGAGCTGCTGCTCCACAGAGGCAGGGTAGCAGGAAGGAATAGGGCTTGTTGTTAGAAAACCCTTTTTATAGCTCTCTGCGCCCATAGGTTCCCACGTGGGCAGGTCTCCTCTTATGGAGGATCAGACCTCTCTAGATAGTTACAAAATGAGTGTTTCAAGTTAACTCCCAAAGCCAGCCGAGCACTAAGAGCCTGCCAACGCACAGGGCTGCGGAAACCCTTCCACAGCAAGGAGCGGCGATCAGTAGTAAATCACGGAAGGACCAACATCCCTCCCCCACTCCTCGCTTGCTGCCACTACCAAGTCTCTGCCCAGAGATTTAAGATTTGTTTTGCACCTTTCTAAGTGGCTCTCAAAGCCCTTTAAAGACAAGAATGAGGGTTATCCCAGGACAGCACTCTTAGTTTGTATTCATCAGATTACACTTGGCCAAAGCAACAGTCGCAGTTGGAAGCAGGAACAGGCTTCGTACTTCCTAAGAAGTCCTGTAGGGATTTTGAAATCACAGGATGTATCTGGAGTATGAGGCAATTCTCAGAGTAGCTGAGAAATATTGCAGAGTTGTGTCTCATTGTGACTATGCACTGCATATGCTGTTTTCTCGAATCCAGTCGGCCAGGTGGTGGTAGTGGGCAGTGGATAATAATAACAGTAACACCAATAACAGCTAACACTAGTCACTTACTATGCTCCAGACACTGTTCTAAAACCCTTACATTAATTGGTAACAACCCATAAGATAGGTACTATTGGTATCCTCCCATTGGGCATACGAGAAAACTGAGACACAGAGATTAAGTAATTTGCCAAAGGGCACATAATAATAAGAGAACTAATTATGTTTAAAATTTTCACAATACCTGCTACTGTTATTGCCCTTCATTTTGCAAATAAGGAAAGTGACGCTCAGAGACCTAAATTAACTTCTCAAAGTTCATACAGTGTTAAAATTGTGGCATGGCTCCTTTTGCCTAGACTAAGAGTACAAATACAGACCCATATTCCATGGTAGAAGTTATACATCAAGCTAACAGGTAAATAAGGTATGTTCTCTTGCTTTGAAAAAATAAACCTGCATAACATCCTGAAAGGCCAGATTCAAATTTAGAATTTTCAGACTCCTTGGTCCAAGCCAGAAAGAGATGGTGTATGGAGAGAGACATGGCCCAGTCCCAGCCCAGTGCCCTATCTTCCTACCCCTGAAATTCAGGTACCTGTCCTCCAGTAGGCACCACTTAGCTCTCGCCCATACTCCCTGTAAACAGCTGCCTCTAAACAGCCCTGAAATCTACAGGATGCACACCCTTGGGAGAACATGGTTATGAAGATGCCTACACCTGCAAGGAAGCGGGTTCAGGGCCACCACAAAGAATCTCACTGTCTCAGTACCTGGGGCTTGGCCTAGAGATGGAGGGAGCAGCAAGGTGGGCATGGACTTTGACCTGATGTACTCTTCACTCTGTGGGTGGCGCATGCCTGAGAAAGACCACAATAGGCGCCCCTAGGGCTCATGGCCCCTGGCAGAGGGCCCTCCTGCCTGAGTCTGAGAGTAGCATTGGTGGTAGTACCAGGGCTGTAACATGTCTGCCCAACCCAATGTCCTTGCCCTGCTGAACCACTGTTAATGTTCTTCCTCTGCCTCTGATCTCAGTTTTCATGGCACTGGGAGGTCAAGTGGTAGAGGAACACCCCAGGAGGGAAGGACCCTGAGAGGAGGGGCCACAGTGGATGAGAAGAAGGAGCCTGAGCAAGTTCCCCTCACCCACTCCCACATTTCCCCTTTTCCACTGAGTCCTGCCTCTTGGCCTCTGGCCAAGGAAGCAGAAGCACTGCCCAGAGCAAATCTAAATCATGGCCACACCTTTTCCTTGTTTATGGACACAAAGCAAGGAGAGAATAGGAACCGCCTTGGAAATTATTCTTACAGAAGCTGTTAATTCTCTCTAGACCGAGAAGATAAGGCTTCTGACAAATAACTTGCCTAGAAAAAAGGTTCTTTTCTTCCTTCAGATTCCAGGACAGCCAAGGGGCCTACCAGCCTAGCCAGTCCTTGCTACTGCTGAAACTTCCTGGCACCTGGCATGGGCTATTTATTTGGATTTAGGAGGGATCCTGTCAATCTGTCCAGGCTTCTAAATTTAGTTTCTATACATAAATGCAACTTCCTGTGTTAGCCCTCAAAATTAAAATTTTCCACAGTCTTAATTTTGTATTGTCATCATACATGGTGTCATGCTTCTGTTTTTAAAGAACCATGCAACACCCCTATTAACCAACAGCTCACAAGCACCTGGCATTCAGAGCTATAGTGAACGGTGGCTGTAAGGGCTGGGCTCAGTCACACCTTCTGTCCTTTACTAAGGCACTAGGGGAGTAAAGGTAGACCTTGAGTCCTAGTCCCAGGACTTCAGAAACCTCATCCAAACCAGCATGGACATAACATGATGTTTTGTCATAAAGAGCAGGACAGAGCTGGGCAGAGAATATATCAGGTCTCTCTAGAGGATTGGAAAAAGAAACAGCAATCCCCTATCTAGCCACAATGGTTTATTGTATCTCTTCTTTATTCCTGCCTCCACTTTTCTCTGCTTCCTCACTTCCTCCACCCCATTTGTCTGGGCAGGCAGCCCTGGAGTTCCTCTCATTTGGAGCCCTGGCTTAATTACAGCCCAGTTCCAGACTGAGGGCATCTGATTAGCTCAGCTTGAATCAGGTGTCTCTGCCTGGCCCAGTCAGCTGTGACTCAAGAGAATGGGTTGAATCAGTGACAGTACAAATAAGCCTGCAGGTTGGCGCTTTAGGATGGAGTGGGTGAGCAGTTCTAATCCAATGAGGGTGGGCAAGTGCCCTAAAGGTAGGTCTTGTCACCACCCAGGTTTACCCATATTTAAAATAGACTACTACCTCTTTACCTTTGCCTTAACTTTTCTGGATGATGAACAGTTTGAGGTCAGGTTTCACATCTGTGCTGCTTCTGCTGAAAATAGTTCACCTTTATTTACCAGAAATCATCATGACAATATCTTTATCAGCCTACCTCTCCTCGCTAACACCTTTTATGGCTTTCTGTTATGGAGCCATACCTAAAGCCCAAACTTTAAAGTAGGAAGAAACATTATTGAGAATCCAGTATGACCACTACTTAGCTTTTGCCTGGTTTAAGCCTGTTTGGAACTTGCATAGAAAATGACAATAGTCATTTTGGGCTTGTCATTCCAAGCCCCATGACAGCTCTTACTGCATTTACTTGACTTGTCTAATACATAAAACAATAGCCTATTCTACACTCTGAGATATCATAAACCTCTCAGTTCATAAATCCCAGACCAGGATATCTGAGGAATTTTTTTGGCAGATCCACCAAGAAACATGGCCAATCTAGATGTTAGAGGAATTTCTTGAGTTTCAAGCCAACCAAGGACATTAACACTTCACCCATTTTCCAGAGGAATGCAATCATTTTATACAGTTGGACAGTCTTTAGAGAATGGGAAAGATTACTATTATGTATTTTAAGAAATGTGTATTTTGTTTCCCTGACATTTCTGTTCAGGGGGAACAAAGCATTCATTGCAAACTCAGTTTGGGGCATGGTATAGCCGGTGCTGCCAGATTAGGTTCTATTTCTTTAAAATTTTTCTTGCTAGAATGACTAAAGAAAAATTCTGTACCAAAATCAAGATGTAAGCTAAATTTCATTAATTCCTTCCTTCCTTCGTTTTCTGAGATGCTGGGTACTCTGAGATAAAGGACAATCTTTTCCTGCATCACATCACAATCCAGGGGTAAGGACAGATTTATAAACCAAAAAAGACACTGCAATGTGCTCAGGGTGATGAGTACATAGACGGTTAAAGGGTGAAAAAGCAGGGACTCCTAAGTCAGCCTGGCGTGGGTGGGTGAAGAGAAATTTCCTGGTGGAGTATAAAGTCTGAGCTGTTTTAAAGCTTGAAAAGGAGTTAACCAGGTAGATGAAATAGATGAAATGGGAAGGGTTATCAGGCACGGGGTGGGGGGTGGGGTGGGGGGATGAAAGAGCATGATGCATTGTGGGTATTGATTATGGCTTGTTTTTGGGTGGCGTTTAGGCTAGGAGCCGCATGGAAAGGGGTGGAAAGGTTGGCTTGGACCACCAGGTCTCAAAGGACTTTAGGCCAAACTGAAGGATTGGGACTTTTATTCTGGGGTGATATGGAAACTTCAGAATATTTCATTTTTAAGAAAAACTTTTATTGAAGTGAAAATATATGCAGAAATGTGCACACATGATAAATATTCAGCTTAATGAATTTTTCATAAGCTGAACACAGCCACAAAGCCTGAAACTAGATCATAATGTAACCAGAATGCCTGAAGCCCAGGCTTGTTCCCTTCCAGTCAGTCACTGCTCCCCTCTTCAAGGGGGACTGCCAGCCTGGCTTTTAACATGATAGATTTGTTTTGCTTGTTTTTTTTTTTTTTTTTTTTTTAACATTAAGTGGATTTTCAAAGTATGTACTCTGTTGTGTCTGGCTTATATCAACAAGCATTATGTTTCTAAGCATCATCCATTCTATCATGTGGTGATATAGTTTATTCAATCTCGTGGTTGTATAATGTTTGTATGAATTTGCCATAATTTATTTGTCCTTTCCATCAACATTTGAGCTCTTTCCAGTTTGAGGCTATTATGAATAGTGCACTTGTGCTCATATATGTCTTTTGCTGAGTATATGTATGCGTGTCCACTGGATAAAATACCTAGGAGTGGACTCTCTGGGCCATAAGCTAAGTATACATTCAACTTGGTTGGATCCTGCCAGTTTTACAAAATTATCGGACGGATTTAGAGTCTCAGCAACAGTGTTTGTGCTTATTCCAGTTGTTCCAGTTTCTAGCAATTGACGTTGTCTTTTTAATTTTAGCCATTTTGGTGTGTGTATGCCATTGGTATAGACTGAATTGTGCCCCACCACCTCAATTTCATATGCTGAAGCCCTAACCCTAAATGTGACATTTGGAGTTGGAACCTTTATGGAAGTTATTAAGGTTCAATGAGTTCATAACAGCGGGGCCCTAATTTGAAAGAATTGCTATCCATATAGGATGGGCAAAAATAGGTTTACAGTTTTGAGGATGTACAATGGAATTTATTCTTGTACTATTATTTATTAATGCATTATTTTCCATATGGACAACTGTAAGCCTACTTTTGCTCCACCCTGTATAAGAAGAGGAAGTGATCTCTCTCTCTCCCCCATTTCCTTCTAACACACACACAGAGAAAAGGCCATGTGAAGACGTAGTGAGAAGACAGCCATCTACAGGTCAGCAAGAGGTTCCTTATGAGAAACCAACCTGACTGGCACCTTGATTGTGAACGTCTAGCCTACAAAACTAGGAGAAAATAAATGTCTGTTGTTTCAGCCACCCAGTATGCGGTATCTTGTTATGGCAGCCTAAGTAGACTAACAACGAGGACTTATGTTGTAGTTTTAATTTGTATGTTACTGCTCAAAGTATTTTAAATAAGAGAGGGAACTTATCAGATTGGTACTTTAGCTGCAGGACTGGAAACAAGGAGGCTAATGAGAAAGCTAAAGGAATAATTGAGGTGAGAATTTGAGGGCCTAAACAAGCTCAGACCAGTTGGATTGGATAGAAGGGGTTAGGTCAATAAATAGGAAAAAGGAAGATTAGGCAGACTAATTAAATATGAGGTTGTAAAGGAGAAGGAGGTACCAATTTAGTATTTTGTCTAAGAGTGGCCCTTGAGTCAGACTATGTACATTCAAACCCTGGCCTCATAATTTACTAGCTGTATGACCTTGAGCCATACATATATATAGATATAGATATATATTCCTTTTTAAAAATATATTTTATTTATTTTGCTATTACAGTTGTCCCAATTTTTTGTCCCCCTCCACCCAGTACCCCATTTCCTCCAGCAATGCCTCCCCTTAGTTCATATCCATGAGTCATGCATAAAAGTTCTTTGGCTCCTATAAAGATTTTAAAAAAATATTTTATCCACTATTTTTGGAGAGAGGAAGGGAGAGAGGCAGAGAGGAAGGGAGAGAGGCAGAGAGGGAGAGAGACATCAATGTATGGTTGCCTTTCACCTGCCTCTAGCTGGGGAACTGGCTGGAGACCTGCTTGCAACCTGGTTATGTGCCCTGGCTGGGAATCGAACCAGCGACCTTTGGTTTCACAGACTGGTGCCTCATCCACTATGCCACCAGCCAGGGCTATTTTACTATATTAAACTTCCATTGCCTCAACTAAAAATTAATGAATTAATAAAAGTAATAACTTCCTTGTAGAATTACTAAATGAGGTCATGTAATATAAACCCCAAATATATTTGATTCAGCCTTGATTAAAAGTAAAGTTAAAACCAGAGGCTATAATTTATTTATTATTAAAATGTTTTACTTTTTTATTCTTATATTTGCATGAATGAAAAATTTTAAGTCTGATGAGCACTTACTTTCTATTGTTTTCTTTTTGAATACATATAATTGTAGAATACATATAAATGTTGTATCCTGTCATAAAGGCAGTATCTTAATGAATATAAAAATGTACTTTATTGATGATGAGCAACAAGATTTCAGGTTTTTTTCACCTATATTTAGCTGATGAAAAGTATAGGAGAAAACAGGAAGTTCTTTAAACCATTCTTTAGTTCAGTCTAGGTCAAGGGATTAATAAATCAAAGGACCCATTAAGTGACTTTGTGACTGATTATACCTGGTAGGTCAGAAAATGCAGAATGACGACCAGTTTTCAGGTTTATGTTTCAGGGTAGAAGGTTTGATGCAGATGGAAATAAATGTAATCTAAGGGAAGACGTTGGCCCCACTTAACCTAGTAATTCTTCCTTGGTAGGCCTGAATTCTTATAGCATAGAGCCTGTGTGGAACTACTTGCTGGAAACTAGCTCCTGTCCAAGTGTCCTGTCAGTTATTTCTGAGAGTGTCTTGAAAGGCCTCTCAGGGGAGCTACAGAAAAGCCTCTTGGGTTCTTCTTTAACCTTCAAATTTTGTTTGTTGGCTGCTACTATTGCTATAGTCAATGCCCTCTAAGGTCCCCACTGCTTTCAGCTGAGTTACAAGTGACCACTCTCTATGGATTCCAGCCTTGGAAGCGGAATGTCCTCTCTCGAGACTAGTCAGGTCCACAATTGCTGCCTCAGTCTGGCATCTTGAGAAACTGGCCCCTTTTCTGCCTTTTCAGCCTCCATATTGCTGCTAGGTGAGAAAATTGGTATTATCATTTACTACTTCCGTGTGATATCAGCAGTTCCTCTGCTAGTAGAACAACTCTAGGTTTCTCCACATCTCAGATTCAGACTTAGCTGGGCCTAGGTCCTAGATCCCTTTTCTAGTTCAGAGCATTCCCCATCCCCCATTTCTTGTCCTAAGAGAAATCGCTTCACAGGATGATTGAGCAGAAACACATCCCCACACACCAGCAGGTGGTCTTACTCCATTGCTCAAAAAAGACTAACACATTCAGCTGCGATGAATCTTGTAGCAAAAATTTCAGGATTCTTTGCCACCTTTTTATTAAAATTCACATAACTCATGATCACTGACTTTATTTTCTTCTGCTTGGGGGAGGTATATCTCCTGATAGGACACAGGATTTAAGTCAATAAGCTCTGACTGCCATGACCAAGGGCAATGGGAAGTTCTGGGGAATGTTTTTGTTTTCAAGATGTTTCTAGGAGGAGCATGTTGGATGGGCAGCCTCTGACCCAGGAAGCTTGATCTCAACAATTTTTTTTTTTTTTTTTTTTTTGCTTGTCCTGAGTACCAGAGAAAGCTTGACTGCTTTTTGCATCTAAAGAGAAGATTTTTGGATCTGATTCTAAATCACAAATATTATACAGCGTTTATTTAAAACATGATAATTTCTACTAGAACTAAGCAGGAAGGATAATTTTGCTCTTGTTGGGAACTGCAATCTAGCCACTAGTATTATTTTCCACTTAAGCTCTTTGGGGGACCTCGGGTTCTCAGTATCAACTTACTGAACAAGCCTCATTTCCTGACTGCTGCTCAAAAGCTCGAGAGACACCCAGGTGGAGTGAGCGCAAGAAAATTCTCCTTCCCTTCGTTAAAGGGAGTGGGGGTCGGGGGAGGACACTGCTAATTGAGTCCTCTTATCTTTTGACTTGAGTGGATTATGTGGCTGCACCCTGCTGAGCTGGAGTTCTGAACTGGAACCATAATGAGTCCTCTTATTATTGTTGTTTATCTAGTGAGCTGAACAGAGTCCCTGTTTACTGTCCTCCAGGAACCTGTAGGTCAATAAAATGGCAGAACAGTTAGTCCTGGTCGTTATTCACTTACATATATGACTACGGTCACCCAGTGCTCCCCCTGGGTCCTAGATTAATAGTTTCTTAAAATGGCACCTAATGGGCTATGACACATGTCCCAGCCACACACCCCTCCCTTCTTCAGATTCTGGCGGGCTGATGCCCTCTAGGCCCAGACTGCTTCTCTCCTTCTCCCTTTCAACATTGCTTCCCATCGCAGTGGTTGTGTTCTGCATATTCTCTGTAAGCAGACTTTCCTTTTGCTATGAAGTAAGTCATCTAAGGAAATAATTCACGTCTCCATTTTCAAACTGTATTCTTCTTCTCATGTGGGCATTATTCCTGAATAAACTGGTTCAGCAGTGAGTTAACGCTTGATATCATCTGCCTCACTTGGTTTTGTTTCTTAGTTTCTCTAGTAGACTAAACATTTTTTTCAAATGTCGGTTATTTATGCCTTTTCTCTTATTTTTAAAATCATTTACAGTAAGATAAAAGGAAATTCTACTTTGTGTTCAATGTAACATAACCATGACACTAGATGTCTTAGTCATTAGTATGTACCAATTTACATATTAAAATTCTTTTGATCTGACAGTTTCTTCCTTAGTATATTATATGTGCACACCCACATACACAAACACGTATTTATTTATTTCATATAGCTTATCTTTTTAAAAACGCCTAGTCTCATAATTAGTTAGTGTATGGGAAACACTCATGCCAGGTTCCTGAGGCCATCTACTCACCTACGCATTACATTAACCTATTAAAGAATATCTATTGGAGAGCTTTACTTAGCCATAGACATTTGGATATGTACAGACTTGGGAAACTTGACAGTAATTGCTTAGTGATCTTGAACCAGTCACTTAAGTCATTGGTTCCCCATAATGTCAGTGTTGTCGTTTCCAAGGGACCCTGGTACAATGGGAGAAATGAAGTCCATAGAGGAAGTTTTCATAAAACCAGTGTATTTAATTTTTAAAACCATGAAATTAATGTTTTTTTTTTACGTTTTGGAAATTAAATGTCCTTTATTTTATGACATGATGGTGATGGTGACAGTAGCTGATAAGTTCTCTCCCTGATACCTTGACTTGGTAAAATAAAAATAAAATGATAATTTTTTTGCTCAAAATTTTTCCTTGATACTTAGGGATTATTGGAATCTCAAAATCTGGAAAGTGAGCACTTTACTTCTTTATATCTTTTTATTTGCTTACACGGCCCCACCCCTACCCCCATACACACACACACACACATCCTCTGCTCTCCTCACCAATCCCAATGGCATTTATTCTCCCCAAGTCAATTTTGAAATCCAAGGTCACGCCTGATGGTATACCCATCCAGAGGAAGTTGCCTCTTAATTACCCTTCTAATTCTGAAGGCTTACTTTCCTCTCAGATGGCAAAAAGGGAATACAAAGTCTTCAGAGACACTGGGTCTGCTCAAGTTCCAAGGTAGGTTCAATCCAGTCTCCCTCTACCTAATCAATATAGATGAAATGAAATGATTTCCCATGAACTAGATTAGTGAACTGTCAAACATTCCACCCATCCCTGTCTTAGACCATTGCTGTTTTTATAGAGTATCTTTTTTTCCTCCATGGGTTTGAGAAACATTTAGAAGAGCAGAACATTTTTGCATTGCTCTTTGATGGGGCGATGGCTGAGGAGCTTAGCCTGGGAGCTGCTGAAGCCTGCGGAGAGTGTGGAGTTGCATTCTTTTGTATTACCATCTTTACTGATATTATCCTATTTTTGTATATCATTTGAGCAAGGCATAAGACAGGACTAAAAATATTGGATTAGAATTTGGGAAAACCAAATTCTGTTCCAAACAGACCTGAGTAAATAAAAATCTCCTTGAATTACAAACCCCCTCAAATAAATGTATGAGCTTCTAATATGCTAAAGTACAATTTTCTTTTCTTTTCTTTCTTTTTTTAAAAGATTTTATTAATTATTTCCAGAGAAAAGGGCAGGGAGGGAGAAAGAAAGGGAGGGAAACATCAATGTATGGTTGCCTTTCACCTGCTTCCAGCTATGGACCTGGCAGGAGACCTGGCTTGCAACCTGGTTAGGTGCCCTGGCTGGGAATCGAACCAGTGACCTTTGGGTGTGCAGGCTGGCGCCTATCCACTGAGCCACCAGCCAGGGCTAAAGTATAATTTTCAAAAAGCTAAAAATCATATCTCTCAGGTAAATATAATATGAATATTTATCAAAGATTTTATTTATTGAGGGGAACATGAGGATGTTAAAACTGGTCCAAAGAGCATTAGAGATTGTGCATGTGTGTTTGTGTGTGTACTATCTAATTTAAAGAAAATCATAAGCTTGCCAAGTTAGATAAACAAAACTTGTTAATGTTAACAGGACAATACAATTGTAATCTTTGCACTTATCTGTTCTATTGGACAGAAATTATTTGCTTCTTCACCAGGTCAAAATGTTCAGGTTAGCCTCTGCACCTACAGAGTTGTAAACAGAAAATCAAGGCCAGTCCAGCACTAAAAGAAGGTCTAGTAATTTTTTCTGCCTATTTGCAAATGTCAGATAATTTTTCTGACAAATATATATAAAAATAATATTGGTTAGCATTTCTTGCCCATTTACTTTGTGCTGAGTAACACTTTGCATGTATTTTCTTTTTAGACGCTCACCACAACCTTATGAGGTAGACACTTTTTAAAAATCTTCATGTTAGAGGACAGAAAATTGAAGCTCAGGATGGTTAATTAACCAGCCTAAGGTCACCTAGCTCATAGGTGGCAGTGAGGCAATCAAACTGAGGTCTTATTCCTAAATCTTAGTTTGAACTCATACCTATTATTAGAGTTATAATTAAGGGTCAAAAGGAAGAATGAATGTGACAATGCTGTATAGATTGTGAATGTGCTACAAAGTAAAACGCTTAATTGTTAAATCTAGATCCTTATTAACGAGTAAGGCAGTAAGAGTTCTTGCCAGCCCAGTGCAGAGGGAGACCTGTTAATTATGGAAAAGGTCTTTTGTACCCAGAATGTTTCTGAGATTTTATCTTAAATCTGTTACTGAATTGAGTAGTTTACTTAACTTAGCCTACTTTTTCCTTCCTCCTTTTTTAAAAGAACCCCTGAGAGGGTTTCTTTAGCCCGTTTTTTATTGAATGGGCTGAGAGGCACCCACACTGAAACCTTTCCTTGGCCCAGTAGAGTGGAAAGAACACAGGTCTCCGAACTGGAGAGGCCCGAGTCTGCGTTTCAACACCATGATTAACTCAGGGAGACTCTGAGTAAATTACTTAGCCCAGCTTGTCTCAGAACCTGTCCAACTGCATTAGAATCTCCTGCTTATTCCACACGCAGGAGCGGGTACCAAAGAATCTGAAACTTCAGGTCCTCGTTGGTGAAAGAGCGATATTGGTCCCTACCTTGAAGGTGGTTTTGAACATTGGTATCTAGTAGGACTTCGGGAATGTTAGTTCCATTCTCCCCCGCCTTTCCATTTTCTTAATAATTTTTCATTCTGCTCTCTTCCTGTCTCTCCCTATTTCTGTTCCCTCCCCTCTGTTCCCCTTTTTCTCTTCCTGTCCACCCATCTCCTCCTCTCCAGCCCTCTTCCCGTCTTTCTGTTCTCCTCTCACCCCCATCTGGTCCCATTCCTGTCTCCTTTTGTCCTGCCCCTCCCCTCCTGTACTTTCCTTCCCTGTCCCTTCAGGAACTGCTGGGGCCTTTTTCTATTCCAACTCTCACTTTATTGATGAGAGAACTGAGAACAGAGAGATTACGCCCAAACCCACATATCTAGTACTCCTAACACATCACCCGCCTGCCTGTGTCTGTGCTTTCAACACAAGGTTATAATTCTTCCCTTTTTCACTTCACAGTGAACCCAGGCACTGGAGAGAAACAGGGCGATGAATCACTGCTTTAGTCTGTGAAGAGGGAGGTAAATTCTTCTAACCACGGAGACCACTAAAGAGGATGTACTGTGGTGACCAAAAGGTCAAAGTTCACCAGCAAATGTGCTGCATCCTCCTTAGCTCGCCAGGGAATCATAGCTAATGCAAATTGCAAGGAAACTCATCTGTGGTCATTTCCAGAGATCTGCACCTTCTACATTCAATGTCCCTGGGAAAGGAACAAAACAGTGTCCTGCAGGAGATAAGGCTGGAGAGGAAGAGAGATAATGAACTTGGTGAAGGCAGCCAGAGAGCATGCCACCACACTAACGGTGCTTGCGAGTGCCAGAATGGAAAAGGAAAATGCGCAGCTGGATTTCCTTTGCATGGGTTAGTCCAGGAAGGTGTGCTTCCTGCCCCGCACTCAGGCTTGCCTCACGCTGGTTTCTGCTGGCCCAGATCTCTGGGCTCTCCATATCAAGGAGGGAGGCTGAGAGGTGGGAGTTAAGACAGTGCCCACCTGAGGGAGGGGGTTCAAGTTAGAATGGTGACCGTGAGAGCCCCGCGGAGCAAGCTGTTCGTTCTTATAGCAGACATTTTCATTTTACATGAGTCTGTGTTTAATTCCCTGCATTATCTCTGAGCCTTTGGTAGGGTGGAGTTGGCTCGTGGTCAGTTATGCACACTCTGGGGAGGGCCTGTTTGCACACAGGGACCAGAGTGTTGAGTAGCTGTTCCCCCTACTCACCCAGGTCTGGGGAGGACGGCAGGGTGTGGAAGGCTTCTCAAAGGGCACACGGTGAAGGACAGGCAGCTCTTACAGACATAGGAGGTGAGTCGTGGTTGCCAAAGCGCTGGGAGGAATGGGGTGTGACCGCCAATGCGTATAAAATGTTCTGGAACTAGATAGTGGTTATTGTTGCACAATTTTGTAAAAATATTAAAGGCATTGACTTGTATCCTTTAAATAGGTGGATTTTATGGCCTGTGAATTATATTTCAATAAAAATGTTTTGAGGAAAAGAAAGAAGCAATGGTTAATTTTAAAGCAATGCTTAGGTTTATTGAGGCCAGCTGCGCCTCCCCAGGTATCTTGCCTGCATAGCTTGAATATTTTAAAGTGCCTTATATACTTTTCATAATTTTCATTCTGATGGTGCAATAAAGGTCCACTGGGTGTCATAGTTCATAGAGAGCTTTCCAACGTTGGTGATTTAAGAATGTCCTTTTTTTTTTTGCTGTTACAGAGCTCTCTTTCCACTCTCCCACAAATCTTAATGTTGTACAAACTTCCTTCTGGAATCTATTCCTACAGGACTGCACTTCTCATTGTCCTTATTTTAGCTCCCTCTGCCTTTTCTTCCATAGGCTCCCCTTGTCCCTCAGCAAGCCTGCCCTCAACCTGATGGCTGTCAGCTCTCCCACCCCCATATCAAAACCTGGCTTATCTGACTTCAGCTGCGTTTTTATTGCAGGATTTATTGCACTCTTTTGTGATGTATTTACTTACCCACCTGACTCCTCTGCCAGACTGTGAGCCCCCTGAGGTCAGATAGAGTGTCTTTTAAATTTCTGATCCCCTGTGGCCTCTACTTGGCAGGTGGAAGATGTAAAAATATATGTTAATTGAATTTCATTGAATGGCTAAGACTGAAGAACAGTGCCGCATGTGTCCTTTTGCTTCTGTTGAAGTATTCTGCTCGGTGCCAGTCACAAAAACTGGAATTACTGGGTCCAAAGGCAGGGATGTTTCTCCGTGCTTGCCATAGTGCTTTCTCAGAGGTAGAACTCATTTGTAACACACCCTCTGAAATGAATGAATGTACCAATATCACTGTCACCTTGCCAGCCCATCACTTTGAAAAAAATGCTAATTTAGTAGGTGTCAAATGAAATTTCAAGGTTGCTTTAATTTGCACTTCTTTGATCATCACCAGGGCTGAACATTTTCTCAGGTGTTTATTTACTGCTTCTATTTGTCCTTGAAGGCATCGCTTATTCATATTCTTTGCCCATTTATATGTCAGAGTAAAGAAATACAGCTAATAAGTTTTAATAAAATCCTTTTATATTTTATTTACGACCCTGTAGTCTTTCCCATTTGATATATTTTTTAATATTCTATGTTTTGTTTTCTTATGTTTTACTGTTTTTCATTGTACAGAGGAAAAATTTATGTATGTATTTACCTATCTCTTCCTTTATGATTCCTTAAAAAGTTCCAAGAAAAAAAACTTCATTCTCAGAAATCTGCTACATCTGTTATTCAATATCCTGTGCTTTTCTTGTAGCAAAAAATTAACTCATTAATCCATTTGGAATATATGGGGTATTTAGCTATTTTTAAAATTGATACCTCTTCTCAAATACATCTTGTATTAGTTATGATTATGTGACTACAAGTAACAAAATCTAACTAACAGTGCCTAATTGGATAGGGGCTTATTCTTCTCACTTTACAAGAAGTCCAGAGGTTGGTAGCTGTCATGAAATGCACCTGTGGTATTTTATTTTACAGAGTGACATCACGACACAGAGAGGTCAATGCCAATGAAAAATAATTCAGCACTTTCATTTCCTGATTGAGAGGATACACCGCACCATGCGGGACCACAGGAGAAGCATCAGGTGGTGGTCAGAGTTAGGGAAAGCCTGGACCAGCATCTTTGCTGGAGTTCCCAGGGGAAAGGCAAAGGCAAGGCAAGGCAGGGTAAATGGTTTAGGATTGGCTAGTGTGAATAATTCTGGTGGGCTTTGGGCTGCGAGGGTGGTCTCTGGCTGCCTGAGACCAGGCCCTGATAAGACTTAAGGCAGAGGAACTATGGGCTGGCTGTGTGACAGTTAAATGAAGGGGGTGGTTGGCTTTGATATGAGAAGTTCACCTCCCAACTAAGTTGTTTACCATCTGTAGGTGTTAGCTAGCTCTGGGAGGGCAGTCTCTCCCTGCCAGCAAGATTTTTCAAAAAGAAATATTTAATTAATTAATTTTTTAGGAAGAGAGAAAGGGAGGAAGAAAGAGAGAGAGAGAAACAGCAATGAGTGGTTGCCTCTCGCGTGCCCCCAACCTGGGACTTGGTGTGCAACCCAGGCATGTGCCCTGACTGGGAATTGAACCAGTGACCCTTTGGTTTACAAGTTGGCACTCAATCCAGTGAACCACACCAACCAGGACTCAAGATTTTTAAGATATCAAAACCATCCTAAGGTACAGAAAAAATTTTAAACAGATTAATGATGAATATAGATCAATATAGTAGCTTCTGGCATCATTTTCGTGTCTCAATGATGCTGGGGCTGAGACTCTGACATTTTCTTGACCTCTTCCTCAGGCTTATCACCTCATGGTTCCCAGTCAGCTGCTGAACCCCAAGTTATCATGTCTGTATTTAAAGTAGGAAGAATGCTGTACTCAAAGCAGGAAGAAACCAGTGAGAACCTTATCAGTTTCTTTTGTTAGGAAAACAAAAATCTTCTGAGAAACCTACCAGGAGACTTTCACTTATGTCTGATTAGCCAGAACTGTAGTGTATGGTCACATCTAGCTGTAGCGGTGACTGTGAAAGTATTTAATTCTGCTTCTATACTATAATTCCTTCTCTGTAGGAGACTGCAAGAGAGAAGGAGGTTGAGAAAGGCTATTAAATCAGCCAACTAGAAGTGTCTGCCACACTTTCCTTTTCTCCTTATATTTTAAGAAACTTTTAAAATAGGTACATATATTTAAAATTAAAACATTATATATAATGTTTTATGTAGTTACATTTCAGTTTGTTCCACAAATGATTTTGTAAGTTGTTAGGCCTTTGTCAGTCTCTTTATTTCATTCCTTAATTACCTATGATCTAGTTAGCACATTATTTTCATTCTTATTCTATTATAGTAGGTTTTGATGGCTAATATTGGTAGAAACTTTCATTACTTTTATTCTCTATACTCCCTGTATGTATTTTCAGACATACATTTTAGAATAATTTTGTGGATTAAAAATAATTACTTAGCTTTGGATCAGAACAGTATTAAATCTATAAATTCAATTAAACTCCAATTCTATTGGGTGGTACAGGCATTTTAATGTTACTAACTCTTTTCACCTTGGAATTGTGCATTTCTCCCCATATTTGAATCATTTTATCATCTTTAAAATGTTCTAATGAAGTTATAAAGTTTTGTTTTTTTTAAAGTCACAGTTCATAGTCCCTTATCATCTTGACTTTAGAGATTTAAGTGTGGTGTATGTGTGTGTGGGGGGGTGTAGACCAGACCTATTTTTTCATTATGCTATCTTGCTGGAAATGAAGGGTATGTAGGGGTTGACCTGTATTATATATTTGTCTGGAAAATCAAACTCATTTAAATGAACTTGTCAGTTGTAAATCTGTGACTTGCCTGCTCCTTTCTCTATCTAAGCTATTGGCTGCTTGTTGATCAGACCTCACTTTCTGCCTCAGTTTGATTATAACTAACAGAAAACTCAAGCCAAACTGGCCTAGACAAGAGAGACTCACATCACTGAGGTTATGTTTTGGTATCTCTTCCAAGTAACAAAGGATTCAGTTCCTTTTGAACTTTTCATCTCCTGCACAGCATAGCCTTCCTGCTCAGGCTGGTGGTGCTTGTGGTGATCAGAGGGCCAATGGTAGTGGTTAACCCTATGTGTTTCCATATTCCTATTCATTATAGAAAAGTTAGTGTTTCTTTTCCAGGCCTTCCCCCACCTCCCACCCCTGGAACTCCCTTTTCTACATCTTTTTCACCTCTGAACCAATACTGCTCACCTCTGAACCAGCAGCTGTGGCTGGAGGTGTAGGGGGATGAAACTGTGCTACTTATCTTAGACTTGAGTTGGGGAGTTGGAATTGTTTCCCCCCAAAACATGGGCTTCATGTAGAAGGTATGGGTATGCCCCTCTCCAACCTCCACGGCCAAATTGGGCACTTGCCAAGAGCTGGACAGTGGACATTGAGGAGGCGACCACATGGTCTACCATACCTCAGATACCACTTTTTCTAGTACACCTGCCCTGCTGCAGCCCTAAGAACAGGTTCCAAGGCCCTTTTTCTTCTGTGCTCCTCTAACACAGGAGGTCAGACCCCAGCACATCTGCTGTTTACTTAGAGGACCAGAGCGGGCGGGGATAATGTATTTATAATCCCCTGGCCACCTTCCAGGAAGGGGGTTTCTTGCCAATAGTAGGATCTTTGACATCTAAGATACAAGATTTAAGTAGCCTGATAAAGAAGGAGGAGCCATAAAGTGTCCTGCAGGGCAGCGCCTGGGCCAGGACCAGGACCTTGTTACTGGACTAGGAGACTTGGTGGGGAGAGGGTGTGAGGAGATGAAGGATTGATGTGTGGGAGGACACAGATGCTTATAGGGACTTTTGGAAAGGAATTCTGTGTGTCGTGAAGTATAAAGCTCTTCCCCTAGGCATTCTTCAGTAAAATATCCTTTTCTTCCTTGCCTAAGTGAATTTATTTTGGGAAAATGAAGAGAAGGGTAGAGATTTGCATTCGTTGTGGCAAGGTGAGAAGGAGGGTGGGCGTTGGATAGCATGGCGTTGCCTGTAGGTGCTCCTGCTGGACTCAGGTCCTGTGTGGGCAGAGACCAGGTCTTCCTTGTTCACCCCTTCGCCTAACTCAGCTTAGTATCCGTGTACTGTGTCGGTGAGTGAATGAATGAACGAACTTGCTGAAATCAGAGAAACCTTTGTCACCTAAGGCTCCCATTTTCTCATCAGTGGAATGGGGAAACTGATAATGACCCTGTAACCTTTTGTGAGGTTTGAGTCTAATTTAATAAACAGTAACCACCATGATCATTTTTAGCTCTTTCCAAATTCTGCCGGCTCGCATACACAAACGTAACAGCCACTAACACTTATCGAATGTTTCCTCGAAGCAAGACCTTTTGGTAAGCATTTCACATGTGTTACTCCCATTACTTTTAATCTTCCCAACCACCCTGCAATTATCCACACACATGTCCACAATTCCTCCAGAACATCCCACATGCCCACCGTCCAACAATATCTGCCATCACTCACAGCCCTAAAATCATCAAAGGGCAAAAAAAGGAATCCTTTGCTACTCTGTTATTTGCTACTCACTCCACTGCCTAAAGATGCACAGCTCGGTTGTTCTAACAAGATGGGATAAAATGTAAGTGACTGGCAGTTTACATTTAATAGTGAAATGTGACAGATTCACAATTGTTGGACCAACAGAGACCACATGACCTTAGAGGCAGGCGGTGACTAAACCTGTGGTCACTGGTGATGGGAAAAGTCTAGGGTGGATTTGTGAGCGTCAGGAACCAGGCTTTCCTCTCTGGCAGGCTCTATTCCTAGAACAGCTGAAAATACTGAGGGCTAAATTCAGACTCCTGGATGAGCCTAAAAGATTGTCTGGTGAGAAGGAGGTGAGAAGAAAGGACGTTTCCTGTTCATATAGGTCTTCTAGGTATATGAGGTCTGTCCAGAAAAAAGCCAGCCATTGTTAATATGAGAATGGTTTGCTTGACATTGATGTAACCTGTCAGCCAAGGAAAGTGCGCCAGAACCTGCATGTGTGAATGATGATCACTTCATTGTATTAGTCAGCAGGGACAATAAACACCATTGAGCGAACATGTATACTGTGTGGTCATTGCGTTCAAAATGACTGAGCGAGGAGAGCAATGAATCAGCATCACATTTTGCATTAAGCTTGAACATCCCTCCACAGAAACTATTTGGACGATTCAGAAGGCTGTAGCTATGGGCAACTGGTGATGGGCAGCTTCAGCACAACAGCTCGCCTGCTCATGCATCACATCTCCTGCAGAGCTTTGTGGTGAAACATCAAATCACCCAGGTGACTCAGCACCCCTACAGTCCAGGTCTGGTGCCCTGGCCACTTCTGCCTTTTCCCGAAAGTAAAATCACCTTTGAAAGGGAAGCGATTTCAGACCATTGATGAGATTCAGGAAAATATGACAGGGCAGCTAAGGGCAATTGGGAGAACTATGTGAGGTCCCAAGGTGCCTACTTTGAAGGGGTCTGAGGCATCATTGTACAATGTTTCTTGTATCTTCTAAGAACTTCAATAAAGGTCTCTATTTTTCATATTACATGGTTGGATACCTTCTGGAGGGACCTTGTATTAACATGCCAGGATGTCAGTTTTCTCATTTAGGGAATAGGAATAATACTACCTGATTCCCCATCTCTCATAGGAGTATTTGGATATTTACTGAAGTAGTGTTCACAGAATTTCTCTGTGGAAAAATACTACAGAAAAATAAATTATTTTAGTAACTAAACATATAGGAGCTCCAAGTGTGCTCTGAATTGTTGAAGGAAAGATAACACTCATTTAAGATTACCATCTCTATGAATTTCAGATCTGTATTGTGCATTGAAATCTCTGTAGTAATACATTTCAATTCTACACACACACACATAGTATAATAGATGTACTCTTGTTATCGTGGGTGCTCTTAAATGCAGAATTATAGGTTGCTGCTGCTGTTCTTAACTCCTTAGATTTCTGTCTTTTTAGAAAATAACAAGGGATCTATTTGACAATATTTGACACTTGCTTTATACGTCAAAGGGACTACTCAAAGCTTACAGCAGCTAATAAAACAATAAAATAAGCTGACTTTGAGGATTTCAAATCTTCTAGACTAAAATAACTCTTATGCAGAAGGAGTGTTTTAATCATAAGCAGTAGAAGATTTTAATCAGGAGTGATAATGGAACAGTTACAGGCACACAGCAGTGAGGTCTTCCTCTTCATCTCCAGATATGTACCTACAGACTTTTCGATCACCTGATTCCTTACTGAGGCCTGGATGTAGGAGGTTGGGGTAGTGGGAGCAGCTTCCAGGGTACCCTGGGCAGAGGTGGACCAGGTTGTCCTCCTTTTCAGATGGGTGAGAGAGCCCACATCACATGTATGGGCCGGTATAGGCCCAATGGGAGCAGCCACCCTCGGCAACACTGTGGCAGCTTCCCAGGAGGCTGGTTTGGGAGGCTGGGCTCCACTACTCTAGGTCCTACACCAGGTAACCTGCGGGGTCCTGGCACCAAGTTGGCTACAACCAGGGCAGCAGCAGGCCAACCTCAGGGTTCTCCAAAGATACCTATACATTTGGCATCAGGGTGTGGTAGAGAAAAAAAGAATGTCTAATGAGTTGGAAAGTGATTTCAAGCCTTCATGCTTTAAGCTAGCCTGGAACCAGTAGCCGTGGTGGACATAAGCCAACAGTACTGCAATACCCAAAACATTCACAGGCACAACAGGAAGGTACTTCTGTTAACATTTCTGAAATTCACCTGGAAGCTCCATGTATCAGGCACATCTTAGACAGAACTCTCACTTTTTAAAAAAATTTTATCGTTGTTGTATTACATCCATCCCCTTTTTGCTCCCCTCTGTCACCCTCCCCACCCACCCATTCCCCCCAAAGTCAATCCCACCTGTTGTCCATGTCCATGGTTCCTTTATACTAGGTTCTTGTCTAAACTGCTCCCCTTCCTTGCCTCTGCCTTCCCCCTCCCCACAATCCCCTTCCCCCTGACCACTGAAGGCCTATTCACTGTATTCATATATTTGGTTCTGTTTTGCTTGTTGTTAGTTTTGTTCACTATTGTCCTGTAATGGGTGAGATCATATGGTATTTGTCCTTCACTGACTGGCTTATTTCACTAAGCATAACACTCTCCAGTTCCATCCATGTTGTTGCAAAGGGTAGGAGTTCCTTCTTTCTTTCTGCTGTATAGTATTCCATTATGTAAATGTACCAAAGTTTTTTGATCCAATCATCCACTTATGGGCACTTAGGCTGTTTCCAGCACTTGGCTATTGCAAATAGTGCCGCTATGAACATAGGTGTACACAGGTTCTTATGAATTGGTGTTTCAGGATTCTTTGGGTATAGTCCAAGTAGTGGAATTGCTGGATCAAAAGGCAGTTCCATTTTTAGTTTTTTAAGGAAACCCATACTGTTTTCCACAGCGGCTGCACCAGCCTACATTCCCACCAACAGTGTATGAGGGTTCCCTTTGCCCCACATCCTCGCCAACACTTGTTGTTTGTTGTTTGTTAATGATTGCCATTCTGACAGGTGTGAGGTGGTATCTTATTGTGGTTTTAATTTGCATCTCTCTGATGACTAGTGATGTTGAGCATTCTTTCATATGCCTCTAGGCCCTTTGTATATCTTCCTCGGTGAGTTGTCTGTTCAGGTCCTTTGCCCATTTTTTAATTGGGCTGTCTGTCTCCCTGATGTTGAGTCGCATTAGTTCTTTTTTTTTTTTTTTTTTAATTTTATTGTTGTTGTATTACATCCATCCCCTCTTTGCTCCCCTCTGTCCCCCTCCCCACCCACCCATTCCCCCCAAGCATTAGTTCTTTATATATTTTGGAGATCAAACCCTTGTCTGAGGTATCATTGGCCATTATGTTTTCCCATACAGTTGGTTCCCTTTGAATTTTGCTGATATTTTCTTTAGCTGAACAGAAACTTTTCAATTTGATATAGTCCCATTTGTTGATTTGTTCTTTGATTTCCTTTGCCCTTGGTGAAGTATCAGTAAACATATCCAAAAGTTTACTGCCTATATTTTTCTCCAGGACCTTTATGGTGGCACTGCTTATGTTTAAATCCTTTATCCATCTTGAGTTTATTCTGGTGTGTGGTGTAAATTGGTGGTCTAGTTTTATCTTTTTGCATGTTGCTGTCCAGTTCTCCCAACACCATTTGTTGAAGAGACTGTTTTTACTCCATTTTATGTTCCTTCCCCATTTGTTAAATATTAGAGTTGTCCATAGAGTCCTGGGAGAACTCTCACTTTTGTACTTAAGTTGAACCTTGATAGGATGGCTTTGATTGAAAGTAGTTGGGCCTTCTTGGTATTTTTCATGTCAAATATTGTTGGTATTAAATAAGACGTATGGTAACATAATTTGCAATATTTAGCTCTCTGAAAGTATCCACTCCATTTTAGAAGATTTGCAGTTTCCAAATATTTAACATTCTTGGTTATATAATGACATTTATCTTTTACTGCTTTTCTTATGCTTTAAAATAAAACATTAAAAAAAAAAGTGATGATGATGATGGTTGTCATTAAGTTTTGGTGTTTAAAAGGAACAACTTTCAGTTATCTTAAACAGGTCCGCTGACACGAAAGACTCTTATTTTCTAACTGTGAGCTTTTTTGTAACAAATTCTAAAGAGTTTATTTACTTATAGAGAAGAGGGGAAGGGAGGTAGAAAGAGAGGGAAAGAAACATCAATGTGTGAAGGGGAATCATTGACTGGTTGCCCCTCCCATGCCCCCTGCAACCCAGGCCTGACCAACGACCTGAATATGTGAGTTTACAGAACTATGCCCAACCCACTGAGCCACACCAGTCAGGGCTCATGGTAAAGAATTCAGTACTGGGAGACCTGCGTTCTGGTCCCAGTCCTGCCACTAATTTGGTGGGGGACCTTGAGAAAGTCACCTAATCTTGAAAGAACTCTGTTTTCTGATTTGTCAAGTGAAGAGAAAGGAGTAATCTCTATAGTCCTCTCGGCTCTAAGATGTGGGGACTACTTTCAACCATTTCCAGAAAACACGTGCTAATCTTTGGGACACTGCTAAGCAACAGCCTAAAATGGGAACTAAACATTAAATGAGACTCACTGGGGTTACAATGATCACTAATGCTGATATTATGGAGTGATGACACCATGTCAGACCCCATGCCCCATACTTTGCATTTATTAACCACTTACTCCTCAGACTAACCTCAGGAGTACATCTCAAGAGAAGGAATTACAACTGTGGAAGCTTCTGCTACTGGCCAGCTAGTCCTTACTTATATCAAGACAGATCTATATCCTGTCAATGTTGCACTTTAAAATAATCCAGGGAGAAATGGTTGCTGGGATTGTTTTCAATGGCTTTTTAAAATATATATATTTATGTTTAGAAGGGAAAGGAGGGAGGCAGAGAGGGAGAGAAACATCCATGTGCAAGGGAAACATTACTCAGCTGCCTCTTGCACACCCTCCAACCAGGGATCTGGCCCACAACTCAGGCATGTGCCTGACCAGGAATCAAAATGGCAACTTTTTGGTTTGCAGGCCAGCACTCAATCCATTGAAACACACCAGCCAGGGCTCAGTGGCTTTTTATACACCTTAAGCATTTTGGGAGTTTATTAAGTACCAGAGTGTAATTGCAGATCAATCCTTAGTGTTCATCTTGGTAGACATTTTGGTAGCATTTGACATGGTCAGTCGAAACAGCCCTTGAACAATTTCCTCATCTGGTTTCCAGGACCCTGGACCCTCTAGGTTTTCTTTCCCCCTTCTCAGGCCATGCCTTAGCTGGATGCTCCCCATCTTCCCAGTCTCCCCTTGTGAAAAAGCCTCTTCTCCACCTGCACTCAGTCCCTTGGTGATCTCACCCAGGCTTGTGGCTTTAAATACTATCTATATGCTGGTGATTCTAAAATTACACCTACAATCCAGCTCTCTGCTCTAAATTCCAAATTAATATATTCAACTGCCAACTCAGCACTGGAATAACTAATCTCAGACTTAGAAAGTCTGAACTTCTGATGTCCTCCTCCAAGCCTGTCCCTCCCCCAGTGTTCCAAAATGCAGTAAAAGACGCTACAGATTCACCTAGCCAAGAACTTAGCAGTCATCCTGGATTCCTCCCCACCTCCCTCACATGTCATGTTCAATTTATCAGCGAATTCTGTCAGCTCTAGCTGGAAAAGTTATCCAGAATCTGACAGCTGTTCACCTCTACCTCAGTTCAAACCCCTGGTACCTCTCACGGAGACTATCTAGACTATCTATCTATGGCAAGAACCTCCGATTTATCTCAGCTTTCACTCTTGCCTCCAGCATCCCCAGCCAACCTATCCTCTAACAGCAACTTGTGATTCCTTTGAAATGTAAGTCATTGCAGACCCAGCTACCTTTCCTCATCTGGGAACACAATCCCGAGTTCTAACCTTGGACTAGGAGAGCCTCTGGGCTCCGGCTTCCAGGTTGCTCTCCAGTTACATCTCTTGCCACTCTCTCCCTCACCCCAGCCACCTGGGCTTGCTCTTTTTTCAACACATCCAGCATGCTCGTGTCTTAGCGCCTCTTCGCTTTCTCCTCACCCAGCCTGAAAATCATTCCCCCAGATATTTGCGTGTCTCATCTCCCCACTTCATCCAGGTTCCATTCAAGTGTCACCTCATCAGAGAAGTCTCCTCTGACCTGCAATGTGAGAGGAGGGCTCCCTCTTCCATATACTTCCATACACCTCTCTGGTGTAGGAAGGACTTTGTTGCATTTAATGTGTTTAGTGCTGCGCCCAGGGCTTACAACAATGCTTGGTACACAGGAGGTGCTTAATAACTATTTGTGGAATGAATGAATAAATCAGTATTGTAATTACCAATGCACATTTTGGGATGTGACTAATTCACTCAGGGAATAGTAACAGTAAGAAAACACCTTGGAAGTAATAGTTAAAAGAACAATCTGTTCTTCCCTCCGCCTTGCTACAGGAGCCCATGAGAACCAGCCACTGGCAAGCCCTTCGTTCCTGAGTCCTGCCCGCTCAGTGAGCACACTGCTTCCTGCCCTCATCTCTGCCCTCCCTCCCCAAGCTGCAGCTGTATGCGCACCTCTCGTCCTGTCTTAGGCCCTCGCATCCTGTTGGCCTGTTAGGACTGTTCTTTACTCACACACCTGTGCCAGTACTATCAAAGATCAACACACTGAAAGTAAAATAACAAATTGTAATTACTTCATGCTCTTTATTAAAGTCATGCATTTAACATTGATAGTTAAGAAAAACTCAGGTAGAATATAAAAATCTCTCTCTTCAGAGATACCTTTCAAATGACTATTAGCATTTTAGCTCTGAGTAAGAAACAGTCTTGCCCCAACTAGAATCATGTAAGATCCACCTTGTTTAGTTTAGTCCCTTGGTCTTCCAGCAGGAAAAAGAAAAATAATAGAAATAATATACAATGAAATATGTTATAGTTGGTGAATCAAGCAAAAAGAAAAAAAGAAGCATTTGAAGAATGTTTAGCACCATGCTGGTGAGGTTGTGCTTCTCTAATATATATATTACTAGTAAAATTTTAAATTAGAACAATCATTCTGCTTGCATGACAGTATGACAATATTTTATAAAAACGGTCATAGCTTTTTTACACTTAAAATAATCTACAGGCAGAAAAATCTTACATGTAAAAAGATGTTATTATAGTATAACCTGTTTTGGCCAAAATATGGAAAATCATTTATGAGCTCAATAATGGGGAAATGGTTAAGTAAGTTGTGTATGTAAATCTTAACAAAAATCATTTTTCTATTAAAAATGATTATTATGAAAATTATGTACAAAAATGATTATGATGTAAGAGTAAATGAAAAAATACAAAGTCAGATTGTAAACAGGTAAAAATATTTATGAATATGGAAACATAAAGTGAGTGGAAGACAATACCCCCAAAAAAAGTTTTTGTAAACAGGAAAATGGAATTATGGATGATTTATTTTTTAAAAGTGCTATTTGAATATACTTACTGTTCATTGGTTAGTTTTTTAAGATTTTATTCAGTATTTTTAGAGAGAAGGGCAGGGAGGGAGGAAGAAAGGGAGAGAAACATCAATGTATGATTGCCTTTCACCTGCCTCCAGCTACAGATCTGGCTAGAGATCTGGCTCGCAGCTGGTTATGTGCCCTGGCTGGGGAATTGAACCAGTGACCTTTGGGTTCACAGGCTGACACCTTATCCACTGTGCCACCAGCCAGGGCATTCATTCTTTTGATACACATATTTTTGTTTTATTATAGAAGGACACAGAGAGAAAATAAAAATATGCCATTGCTGATTTCTCTGTGATAGAGATGGTCATGGCCACTTGACAACTCTTCCCAATACCTCTCCTCTGCCTGAGTCCCATACAAATGTTGAAAATGCTGTCTTGGATGTCCCAGCCCACTTTGTAGTTGGGCTTGCCAGTGACCCATTCCCATACAGTCAAATCCTGGCAAAGAAGTGAGACCCATGAACAAAATCCGTTTTGCCCTGACTTTTTGACTTAGGAGGACTGATTTTGGAAGCTGTGGCAGTCACTTGGCAATATCACAAACACTCTGAGGAAGGCAGGGTGGGATGATGGAAAGACCCTTAATACTAGACAACATCATCAAGTCACTGAACAAATTCAAAAGGCAGGCTGTTGCAAGAATTCTCTCTCTTTTTTTAAGATTTTTTTTTCTTATTTATTTTTATTTTTTAAGGTGAGGTGAATGGAAGGAAAAAGAAAGGGAGAGGAACATCAATGTGAGAGAGAAGCACCAATTGGTTGCTTCTTGTAGGCCCCCAACTGCAGACCTGGCCTGCAACCCAAGCGTCTGACCCTGACTGGGAATCGAACCGGCAACCTTCTGATTTGTAAGCCAGCATTCAATCCACACCAGCTGAGCAGTCTCAAGAATTATTGATAATGAAACAATTAATGTCCTTTTGTTTTGAACCACTGTTAGGTTTTCTGTTACTTGCAGCTCAATGCATTCTAACTGATACACATTCTAATTGATACAGCCAGACAGAAATAAGACTCATTGGCACACATAGCTATTCTAAGTGTATAGGAACCACAAAGTGACAGGAAATATCACTACAAATGTACATATTAATTTAAAAGAATGTTACAGTTTAGCCCTGGCTGGGTAGCTCAATTGGTTAGAGCATCATCCTCATACTCCAAGGTTGTTAGTTTGATCTCCATTCAGGGAACACACAAGAAGCAACCAATGAAAGTGTAAATAAATGGAACAAATTGACGTTTCTCTCTCTGTCTCACTCCTCCTTCCTCTCTCTCTAAGATCAATAGGTAACAAAGTTTAATGAATATTACACTTCTACAGAAGGGAGTAAAATAACAAAAATACATTAAGTATTTGTTGTAAGGTTCCCTGGATCTGTTAATATTTCTTAGTAGAAAAATATTATTTAATATTTTGGATTAAAATAAGACAAGAATTGGGACATCTTTTTTGGTATGTATATCTTAGGAAGCAACCAATTAGGGTATGATATAGCAATTGTTTTTCTTCCTCTTGACAACCTCTTATTTCTTTCTGTACTGTAGAGTACTACTAAATTATGTAAGGTGGGTCTCCCTGGGATTTGAAGATGTGCACCTAGGAGGTGAGAATGTGATTTCTTTCTTTCTTTCTTTCTTTCTTTCTTTCTTTCTTTCTTTCTTTCTTTCTTTCTTTCTTTTTAATTTTACTGTTGTTGTATTACATCCATCCCCTTTTTGCTTCCCTAGAGCAGGTCTTTATCGACCTGGTATCAGGAGTCCCTTCAACTCATCCTCTGTCTCAACTCAATACAGATCTGGTTTTGAAGATGATAAGGAGTTACTGAGTTTGCTGAGAAGGGAATTGATTGCCTAAAAGGTGGAAGAAGTCGGTGACAAAATAGCTTGTTATAAATGGATGCTTCATTAGAAACAAAGTTCTCACTTACCTTATTTTTTCTAAATGGCAAATGACATAGTAAGTTAGCTGACTTTTAGGTTAAAGAAAGGCAGGAGAATGGACTCTGTAATTATTGTCATTGAGATGGCAAATTCTTGGCTTGATATAGGCAGCGAGAGCAGATTTTAAATAGCACATAAGTGGTAAGAGTAAAGAAATTGGCTCTGCTCTGCAGTGTTATTAAATGATGAGGGTTAGGGGTGAAAATGACCACAACATGTGTTATATTGGTGGTCACTGGTGTTGGTTTGGATGCTTGGGCTGGCCCAGGTAAAGGGGGTTGATGGATGATACAGGGTGAGAAGCCTCCTTCACCCTGCCCTGCTTCATGAACTTCCCTCCTAAGGCTGCCTGGGGAAACAGGGTTGCTATCAGTTCAGATCCCAATTATCTGCAGGTAACAGCAAACCCATTTCAAGGTGTCTCCTACAAATGTCTTTCTATTTTGTTTTTGTTTCCCCCTAGAACAAGAAACCCAGGAGTAGGCTGATGCTTCATTAGCTCAGCTGATCAACATTGCTGACCAGGCACCTGGTCTCTCTTTCTATACATCTGTTGCTTCATCCTCAATGGGCCAGTTTTCATCCTTGACTCCTTGTGATTGCAAGATGGCTGTAACTCCATCATTTCCAGTCCTAGGCAGGAAGAGGGGAGTCAGAGGAGAGGCTACTACTAGCTATACATATTTTTTTAAATCTGGAAAGCAGAAAAATTCAAAAGACTTCTGTTTATTTGTTATTGGTCCGAACTGTCATATGGCCATCCATCTGCTTGAATATGTAAAGTGAATCCAACGTAACTTGGCTGAGGAGTGAAGCTGATTAAGGTAGTAAGACCAACCCAAAATTACTTCAAGAAAGGATATTGGGAGTTAACAAAACATGAATCTTCATCCTTGGATTGAGTGGAAAACAAACTGTAGAGGAAAGAAAACAGACTTCTGAAAAATCTCTTTTCCTTCCTCTCCTAAAAGGAACATTGGCAATCTCCATTGTCAAGCAGCTGTGTTTGGAAACAGCTCTTATTCATCTAACTTTGGGGTTATTTAAGATCTTGTACAAGTCATGACCCGTATACCTAAGTCTGATCCAAAAGAAACTCTCTTGTTAAAAAAAAAAAAAAAAAAAGGCATTATATTCAGGAAAAGTTCAGCCATGGGAACAATACCAAGATTTCCTAAAGTGTTTTCCAGATCTCACCCACTTTGTGTGCGTAAACATGCATGTAACCAAAATGTAGTTTTGTGGCTTCTGGGCAGCTCTCATAATTTAAAACACATCCTTTAAAATCAACAGACCCACCCATATAGAAGAGTCAAATACATTCTCACTGCTTGGCTGACCAACAAGATTACTTTTTTTCCTAAGAAGGCCTCTTAACATGTCCTATAATGTGGGCAAGCTGATTAGGCAGTACCCAGCTCTACTGGAAGATTGGCTGTGGGGTACTACTCCCAAAAGTAAAGATTATCCCCTGGCTGCTCAGGGCTCATTAACTCATCCAGGGGTTGTTCACATCAGAGGACCTAAGCGAAGCTGCTGAAAAACTTTAAGCTGTTCTGAGCTCAAGAAGGCAAGCTGATGACACTTTCGGTTCAGAGTCCAGGCGTTTGGCCAAAATGGAAATGTGTGATTGGGGATTCCCCATCTAGGTGAGACTCAGGGACAGGTAACCCTGGCTTTACCAGTTGTAGCCTAAATTCTTTTTCCTTTACTTCCCAAAATGCATTCAAACATGTAAAGTGAGCGTATCCATCAAGATTTTTACCAGAGGAGCACAATCTCTAAGAATGACATCAGGAGGAACTCATTTTAGGGATTTGACATTTGCTTGTGGGAGCCAGTCTCTGGAACCCCAAGCTCGCAGGCTGGTGGTTGGGCAGGAGAGAGGGCGTGGAAGTGAAGGAAGCGCAGACACACGTGGGATGATGAGGCAGAAACTGAAAGGATTTCTGGCCTTGAACTGGACTCCTGGCTCCTATAGGCCTCCTGGTCTACGAGGCAGGTGACCTGCAGGATAAGCTGGTGACTCTCTCTACGGAGAAGAGTGCACCTGACCTTGCCAGAGAAGTTGATATAGGAGATCGGTGGGCTCTGGAGGAGCTGTGGGTGCCCCACACCAACCAGTGGGGCCACCAGCTCTGCACTGACAAGAGTGGCAGCTCCTCCCCATGCCAGCGGCAACCTTTGAGCCCAAAAGAACATGGCTGCCTCATTTTTGCCTTCTGAATCTCAAGCAAAATGTCCCTTCTGACCCAAACCAATGGGGCAAGGAGTCGAATGCTAGGAAATGTAGTTCCAGCTTAGCTAAATCTACACAATACACATCCACCCTTACAAGAAGAAGGTAGCTGGGCAGATGGCAGAAACATTAGTATCTTGCTAGTGTTTCCAGACGGAAAAGTGAATGTACTTTACAGTCAAGCATCCAGACTAATTGAGGGTGAGAAAATGGGAGCATTTTCACTTCACATGACAAAAAGAGTCTGAGGTGCAGCCTATAAAAGCTAAAAGCCCATCTTGAATTATTCAAAATATTAAAAAGATAAAGAGAAAACTAGTAGGCACCTTGAGTAGAATAAAAGTGCTAAAGACATATGAATGGTCCCAAGGAAGGAATAAACATCAAGTGAGAGAACATTTGGTTCTTCACCAACATACTTTGGAGTGAGGAGCAGAGATGTATGTGCAGGAGATGAAATCAGAAAGTTATCTTCACTGTTTCCCTATGAGGGAGAGAGATCCAGGTCCCCTGGTCAACTCTCCATGTCTCTGGAGAGGGAGTCTCTGCTAAATCATTCAAAAGGCAAGCTAAGGTGAAGTACCATGAACCATCATCTGCCAGTTATCATCACTTGATTAGCAGCTTGGGTATACCAGTGGTGGATTTCTGATTGGCCTCCCAGATTTTTTTTAATCCTCACCCGAGGACTTTTCATTTGCTTTTTTTTAGAGAGAGAGAAACATGGATGCAAGACAAGCATTGATTGGTTGCCTTTGTATGCACCCGGACCAGGAATCTTTGCCAGGACTTGGGGTTACATACACCTGCACCTGAACTGGGGTGAACCCACAACCTAGGCATGTGCCCTGACTGGGATGTGAACCCTCAATCGTTTGGTTATGGGGCATGCTCCAACCGCTGAGCCACACAAGCCAGGGTGGCCTCCTAGAATTCTTAACACACACTCTTTCAGTCTCTCTCCCTTCCCCTACCCTCTCATATTTTTCAACTCCTATGTTTTTTCTTAATGGGAAGCTAGAGCCCTGAGTCACATTCAACTGGGCAGAATCTCTTTACAAAGAAATTGGCAGTTCTTTAGCACCAACACTGTGATAAGCACTAATGACACAGTCTAAAATGTTTCAGAGACATTTGGAAGATGTATATTTAGCTACAGAGGCTTATGTTATATGCATCTGTCACTTTTTCTATATATCATTAGGCTGTGCATCCTGCTAATTGCATACGTACAATCACCCTCAAGTGCACTTACCAGTGACCTGCCCTTGTTATAAATATTTCAGATCCATGTGCTTCTCATCTAGGAAGACAACTGTGATTCCTCCTTTCCTCTCTGGGTTGCTAAGGTTGCTTCTAACAACTTGAATAGAAAGCCGACTCATTATAGTTTGTTTTTCATAATAATATTTTAAGAGGAGAGGAATTTTAATTAACATGAATGACATAAAATGTAAATAATGACTGCACATTTAAAAAGGAAATTAATGCCATGAAAATTTTAACTAAGAGGGATATATATGTGTTTTACCAATTAAAGATGTATATAGATATGGATATAGATACATACTGTGTAAAGAGAGGCATCTCGTTGACCCTATGAAGAAACAAACATCTCTCCATGAACAGCCTGCATTACCTACCCTCAGATCATTGATAGCAAGGTTCAACAAAAGCTAGCTCTCTACATTTACTCAGTGTAAGTGTGATTTATATTGACTGTCAGTTTTTTCAACTTCTGGCCAATGCAAACTGGAAACATCTTCAGCACAGAACATGTATCAATTATTGAACCTCTCAGCAACATAAAAATATTGAAATAACATTAATACACAGATTGCAGTGCCTAACCAAAATATTCCATGGGTTATTTCAAGATCAATATAGTTCAAATCAATTTCTATCCAGAGATATATATGGTCACCCTTCTAAGGTTCAAGATGTTTGACACCAAAAATAGAATTTTAAATACAGGCTTATAAGAAATGGTGCCTACTGACTGGTCTGGATCACTGACTTTAGGGCTGGCCTGCAAACCAAAGAAATGGAGCCTTGTAACTGCTTAAAGTCTCTAAATTGAAAGGGATTAAGGTATATCAAGTTTCTTACAAAGTCCAAAGAGCCAAACAAACCTGCTGGTTGGTATGAATGGTGCTCTTTCAGGACAGTTTCCTTTCAGGGGTGGAATGCTCACAGCACTACCACCCCACCACTCCCTGGCACGGAGGAACCTGAAACACAGGTCAGCTGCGGACAGAGGAACTACCCAAAGCCTTCATAATCTGAGTCAGGGGGCTGCAGCTGTATTTTTCTGATGAAAATACGAATGTTAAAATTCTACACATAGGGTTTTGAATATGGTCCTTTTTTTTTTTTTTTTTTTTTTAAAGATTTTTATTTATTATTTCCAGAGAAAGAGGAAGGGAGAGAAGCAGAGAGGGAGAGAAACATCAATGTATGGTTTGCCTTTCACCTGCCTCCAGCCACGGACCTGGCTGGAGACCTGGCTTGCAACCTGGTTATGTGCCCTGGCTGGGGATTGAACCAGCGACCTTTGAGTTCACAGGCTGGTGCCTTATCCACTGTGCCACCAGCCAGGGCTGAATATGGTCCTTTTTTAATTGACTTATGTAGAGTCAAAAACACAAATGTATCAAGGCACCCACATCCAGGGTGCTGTAGCATGTAAGCAACACAGAAATGTCGTTGCCTGTCAAACCCTTTATTTTGAAACACAATCATCAATTTTTAAAGACCAGTGTTATTATACCCAGGCAGTAGCATAATATGTTAGCACTTAAGATGAGATTTTTGTCCAAGAGAGAGTCAGGATTTTTTTTTAAGCTTTTTATTTTTAATTTAATTTATTTATATATATTTAAAGATTTTATTTATTATTTTCAGAGAGAGGGGTAGGGAAAGAGGCAGAGAAGGAGAGAGACATCAATGTATGGTTGCCTTTCTCCTGCCTCCAGCAATGGACCTGGCTGGAGACCTGGCTTGCAACCTGGTTATGTGCTCTGTCTGGGAAATGAACCATCGACCTTTGGGTTCAAAGGCCGGCACCTTATCCACTGTGCTACCAGCCAGGGCAGAGAGTCAGGATTTTTAATTAAACCAAATCTAAAGTAGTATTTGAGACTAAGATAATAAGCATATTTTGATATTCTTTAAAATCGGTTGCCTTCATGTAATGTTATGAATGGTCAGCATTTGCAACTATAATGCTTTCTTTGTGCACAATTAAAAAAAAAAAAGACTATATCTAGGGAGGCTGTAGGGAGCAGGTGTGGTCAGATCAGGGGACCACCCTGTCTCCAGAAATAACTTCCTGGTGACCTTTTTTCTTTAAAAGAAAAGTTCTGTGATTAAAACAGGTTTGTCTTCCTTCCCTCTGCTCTTTTCCTTTGTCCCTGTAACCAAATGAAATGGCTATTTGAATGATTGCTTGAATGCTGTCACCTTTATATACGGTGAGGTCCATTGTTCCTTTTCTTTCTTCCTCTAGCTCCCACTACAGAACGTGGATGCACTTACTGATAAATTGTTCATTTTGGATTCAATGGCATCTTAGTGTAATAAAATAAAAGATGCCCCTCCAGGTAAAAGTAAGGCCTAACTGAATCTGTGAGCTGCTCAACCTCTTCCTGGCCTACACTGACGCAGGGAAGGTGACCCTGTGTCTCTGTGTGCTTGGATGGCAGTGCAGTCTGAAAATCCCTGCACGTGTAGCTGGTGTTCTCCAGAGTGTGCTTTTTTGCAATCCTTGGCCTTGAGAGGCTTGACTGAAGAGCACACACTATTCCTGTTGATGCCTTGTGGGAGAGCAGGGCAAGATATATAAAACATTCCCACCATCCCAGAGGTTCCCTGGAAGGACCTATTTTTAATTGGCCCAGACACCATACGGGCTCTGAGTGACCCTGCAACTAACCGGAGACCTCCAGTTTCAGGGAATCCCAGCTCCAAGTGGGATACTGGCCACCCCCATCTCTAACAAAGGGCCACTAGCCACAGAAGCAGATTTCTTAAGTCTCCCCTACCTCTCTCAAAGCCCCTCACAAGTTCTTCAGAACCCAAGAGCAGTGTCAGAGCCAGGTCCCACCTCCACCACACACACACACACACACACACACACACACACACACACACACATACTCCACACACACATACCAAGCCTATCTGGAGGAGGGAAGAGCTTTGAATTCCTTATGACTTTTGTTTGGACAAATCATTAACTACCAGTGACTTAAGAGATAGCAAATCTGCCTAAAATGACACTAAGGAATGGAAAGGATGATTTGACTAGTCAGGGTTGAAAGTGGAGATTAGAACAATATGTAAAGCCATTTTTAAATATTTTCTTCTTCAGGTTGCCGCTGCTCAAATAAGCTGGTTACCTAGATGTATGATAGCTGACTTTCTGTACTTTTTAAATGTCGAGACAAAACAACACCATAAAGAAAAAAAGAGAGGGGCAAAAAAGCTTACACTGTTCTTAGTATTCCCCCCTGAGGATACCTGCAGCCACAGAGCTGCAGGCTGGGACAGCCCACCCCTCCTTGCTCTCGGTTTCCTCACCCATCCGATGCCTCCCCAGCTGCTTCCAATTTCCCCTTGATTTGTTTGTGAATGACTCACACATAGCCTGATCTTTTATAGGGGCCTGAGCATTTGAAACACATCAAATGGAGCTTAAATAGAGCTCAAGTAGTTATCCCAAATAAAACACCAATTATGTAAGTAAAGAAATTCCTTCACTCCAGGGTTTGTGTATTACTTTGGAAGTCAGATTAAATCCCTCCCGTTGTCCAAAGTGGATTTATTGAATGCACGTTGGTGACGCTACGGGAGCCCGATATAATTGATGGCTGTGGAGGGGTCACCTGGGACCCCCGGAGTCTCCTCCCCATCAGCAAGTGCATCCCCCAGGCAGCCAGTGGCCGCTTGGCCACCCCAGCTGTTTGCCATCAGGTGAAAGCCAGACGGAGAAAACACGCCAAAGCACCTGCGGAACGCGACGCTCGCGGCTTTTCTTTCTCTTAATGTAAGTTTTTTTAAAGTTAGCATTTCAGACGTACAATTAGAGAAAAAAATATAACAGCACATATTGACTTATACTCAGGTTTTTAAATTAACACTTGGTTACATGTGCTTTTAGATAAACAACAAAGAAGGAAGGAAGGAAAGAAAACATTTTAGGTGCAGTTGAACTGTCTCCTCAATCACACCTGAGAAGGTATTACCCCTTCCTAAAGGTAATAACTTTTATTGTTCATGTGCATTTTTCCTGCTCATGTTTTTATAATCATTCTACATATTAGTCTGTGTGTTTTACATAAAAGGTATCATACTGAAAATGACTTGTGGCTTGCACTTTTCGTTCAACATTATGTTCTAGGTTAATCTGTTTTGGAATATGCAGCTGTTGTTTTTTATACATTTTAACTGCGTGTACCGTTTCATCGTTCGATGATGAAACCATAATTATCTGTTCCACTGTTGGAGGATGGTAACCCTTCCAACCTGTTCACATTATGAACAATGCTGCAACGGGCCCCCTGCATATGTATCTCCTTCTATACCGGTCTGAGCAGCAAATACCTGAAGGGGAAATTGAGTTCTGAATGGATACGCGTACCTTCTACATTAGCAGGTAATGTAAAATTGCTCTTCCAAGTGGTTGTGCAGATTTATGCCCCATTTGCAATCCATCACAGTTCTTGTCGCTCATCTTCCTTGCTAACTATTGGTATTACCGAGCCTTTGGATTTTAATCATTCTAATAAGTGTGAAATGGTGTCTAGCTCATTTATGCTTACATCAGCCATTTCTCTGATTGTTGGAGAAGTTGGGGATTTTTTTTTTCGTGTATTTCTTGGTCTACAGAGGTTTCTATTTTATTGTTTATATTCTTGGCTCATTTTTCCATTGGGTTGTTGCCTTTTTCTTACTGACTTGTATTTCCTGCTGTTGTGGGATAGTCAACCTTTCTTGGTTGAAAATTTGAGTTGCAAGGATGTGTGTGTGCGGCTGCCGCTCTTGAAGTGGTGACAACTGAGGCTTGGTTGGGAGTTGAGGATGGGGGTGAAGAGTTCGCTTTTCATTTGGCTCTGGCTCTTCAGGTCCCCGTTGGGTCCAGCTGAGCTCGCTGCCCTGCTGCAGGGAGAGTGGGGCCCAAGCTCCTGACAACGGGTTACCTGTTTTGTTTTCTCTGTGCACCTCATAGAATTTGTGGTTATTAGGAAGGGATTAGGATCCCAATGGTCAGAGACCTATTACTGCTACTGCACATTCAAATCACCTGGGGACTTCTAAAAAGAATAGGGATACCCGGGCCTTACCCCAGAACAATTAAATCATAATTTCTGAGGGTGGATTCCAGGTATCAATATTTTACAACTCTTCAGGTGATTTTTAACATGCAGCCAGGGTGTCATCACCCTTTTTTTCAGACAAACTCCCTCTTAATCAATGTCCCGTGTCTATTTCCAACACTTTGAACTTTAAATCAAAACACCTGAGGATAAAGACTTACTAGCTATGGGGAGAGGTTGAGTTCTTTATGAAGATATAAAATCACAACACATGTATTTTTAAAAGGCCAAGAGACTGATTACTATGTGATACAACAAAGCTTTCAAACCACATGCAAAGTTAAGGTCACCAAGCGAAACGTCTGTACTCCCACTCCCCACCCCTTCCATTATTTGATCTTTGTTTTGGTCTCCTTGGAAGACAAAGATGCTCAGTCTGAACATTTTTGCAGCTGGAAGGGTGGTCCCTAGGGCCTGAAGGCTTCCTTTTTCTGAGGGTTGCAACAGTGACCCTGGGTGAGTCACAGTCCATTTCTGTCCTGGTTACTCCCCTCTCTGTTTTCCAGTTAGTCCCTCCACTCAGAATCTTCTCTCCTACGTTGTGCTGCATTTTAGCTCCCCAAAGGAGTCCTCTGGCACTGACTGTGATAGGTCCTACTCTCCAGGGTGTCTGTGAGCCTCCCTTGGCTTCGAAGCCTTCCTGGAGGTCACACCAAACGTCGCCTGCATACGTTGCAGGGGAGAACAGAGGTTCTTGGAAGATGCCGGGTCTCAGAGGACACACTGTTTCCAGATTTCCCTTTTGCATTGGCAGACTGTTCAAGTGCAATCCCAGAGTCCCTGGGAGTACATGAACAGACAGCAACTGGACTATTTTCAAAAGGACATGTGATTAAACTCTTAAAAGGAAATGTCTGCCCAAAAGAACTACTAGATGCTCTCTATTTCCATTTCACTCTTAGAAACTCACTAATGATTATGAGAGGCCTGAAATGTCACTCTATCCACCTACCAGGCCTACACCAACTTCTGGTTCATTCTTCACCATGCCCACCTCAACAGCATTAATTTAAAACTTCAACTACAGCTATGCTGTTTCGCCTCTTCCATGAGCCTTTTCCTCTAACTTGCTTTTCCTTCATCTCTTAGTTTTTTCTTTGCTTGAAAAAATGTTGTTCTTGCTCTCTTGCTACTTGTTGTCTTTGAGGTTTGGGTTTCTTTAAAAACCTTTTTACAGTACTCCCTTGGGAAGACTTATCCCACACTGTAAATAGTGGCGTTATCTCAGGAGGAAGAATCTGAAAGGGAACAAGAGCATTCACTTTAGCAAAACGAAATTGAAAAATGCTGTCACAAATAAAACTTTTAAAAAGTGCACTCCTTATTGGAATTTATGCAACCCCACCCTATGTACAACTTGTGGTAAGTGTACATATATAAGTACATTTATGTTTATAAAGCACTTACGTCACTGCCCAGCACATAGTAAATAAACAGAAAGGAGTGTGTGTGCTATCAGTTAATAAAAGCAGTATTTGCGTTCAACCTGTAAGCGAAAGGAAATTCTGAGTTAAGGGCGAACACGCAGTGCTTAGCCCAGCGTGGAGCGTATTGCATTGCTGATGGATAACTTCTGTTTTCTTTGTTCTCGTTGGAGAAACTGGAATGAGTTCAAGTTAAGGAGCATGCTGAGGTTTAACTTGTTCCATAGTTCAAAGTGACACAAGGCATGATGTAAAGCCAGAAGCCTGTCCAAGTTTTTAGTTCTTAGTGGAAGTTGTCTGTCTTTGATTGATTACATAGGACCAGGGGTTCTGAACACCTATTGTGACTGACCCAGGGCTGAATGCACCCAGAGAGATGTTTGTTGCATTTCCATTATTGTTCTGGTTCCAGTCAAAGACCTTGGATTTGAGTAGCTGTGGGATTGATCTGAAACTCCTTGGCTTGTCCTGGACCTGGCTTTCTCTGCTGCAGCCCCAGATGGTTTGGGCTATTTCTAGGTCAGATCAGGGCATCCTGAACCCTGATCATCTGGTCAACTGACATAGGCTGTGGGCCTGACCAGTGCTTTGGTTGCCTGTGAAACTGTAGGGGGCTCTAAGCTAATCACCACTGAGGGTGGAAGGCAGAGTCAGCTAGGAGCTGTCCTAGCTGGAATGGCCTGAGACAGACTCCTACTCAGGCTTCTGCCCAGCAGGGAGGTGGGGCTGTATCTGCTCTGCCCTCAGCTCAGCGGGTGCTGTTAACCCTGCTTTGCCTCAGTTGCCTTGTCAGCGCTGTTCTTCCAACTTAACGGTTTCCTTGAAGACAATAAAAAAATTGGAGAGATTTTTGCAATATAAGTTTTGCAAATATAGCTTTCTGATCTTAGTACTCTGTAGCTGCATTTCTCTTTTTTTTCAATTAGGAAAGTATTTTCTGAATTATGATCAACACAGAAAGCTTAACAAGGGTTTACATTGGTCACTGGAAATGGTACTCTTGCTTTTTCTTTTTATTATTTTTTTTATTTTTCAGTGTAACTTGCTTTCACTAGAATGGGAAATTCCGCAGGGACTTGTGAAAAAGTACAGAGGCTTCTTTTGCATTCTTAGGCATTAATTTAAAGAATTCAATTGTTCATGGATCAATAATGCTACAACTTTGAAAACTTCTGAGAGAATCCATCCTGCTGGGGTCTCTTTAAGTTGAAGGGAGAATATTTTTATGAGGCTTACTTTAATGGGGAAGAATTAAGTGAGGATTCATGATTGCTTCGGGAGGGATAGTTCGGGAACTTTCCAAATGACTCCATTCAGGATAAGGAGCCAAGGCCAGCCCCTGGGAGGACTCACTCATGTCCTTCCGGCTATTCTAGCTGTGGAGGGAAGTCCAAGAGCACCTCCTGTCCCAAGACAACTGGTTAGGGTGGGGGCCAGTCAGTAATATAAAGTGAAAGTTTCATAAGCTCCTGCCAGCCCTGTCCCAGGCCTAACTTCTTACTGGGTTTCTTTAGCCTCCTGCAGCTCCCTGAATTGATGCCATGTGAGGACTTGGCTATCCCAAAGGGATGGGAGTTTATTTATAATGACTGAGAAAACAAAATCAGCCAGGCTGGAAATCAATTGTGTGCACATTTAACATAGAAGATATCTAAACATTTCAGTTTCATTCTCAATTCATTTCAGTTCTCCAAAGACAGTTCCTGGCTAAAATATTGATTGTAATATTCTGGCATGGCCTGGGCTCATTCGTTTTCTCCCTTCCCCTCCCCTCCCCTCCCCTCCTCTCTCTCATTAAGGACAGATGTGCTCATAGTTGAAGAGTGATTTCTTCAACTGTGTCTACCTGATAGCACAGCAGAGATTCAACATGTATTTGTTAAATGAGCAAAGAATAAAGGATAGGTTCAATTCTCTTTTGAAGCATTTATCGAGTACCTTGATTGTCTGGAGAGAATGAACACAGTTACCCCCAAATCTGGCTAATCTCAACCTCACACTAGGTATGTATCATCCAAACAATTAAGACATGATTTCTCCTCTCTCCCTCATCTAATCAGTTGTTCTGTGAGGACAACTTTAGGGTGAATTTCTATATAGTTACAATGGAATCATTATACCTACATCAGGGTTTCTCAACTTGGGCACTACTGGCATTTTGGATCAGATAATTCTTTGTTGTGGGCACTGTCCTGTGGGACATTTAGCAGCCTTCTTGGCCTCTATCAATGAGATGCCAGCAGGATTCCCTCTACCCACCCCACCCCCACCTCCTGCCCAAGTCATGACAATGAAAAGTGATTTTGGACATTGCCAAATGTCCTCTGGGGCGGAGGCAGGTGCAGGGTGGGGGATTACCCAGCACTGGAAACCAAGAATCTATATGAAAGAGTAATATATGGTTGTAGCAATTAAGCAATACTAAAATTGCAAAAATCACTAATAACTCCCTTTTGACCCTATTCAGTGAAGATGTTTTATAATATTCTGTTCCAAGGAACACGCACTGAATGCACTTTTCTCTGAGAAGCAAGGCTTTGTTTATGGGAACAATAAGTTGTTGTAGGGCAAAGACTTGTAGTTTTAAAAATTTACAAAAATAACACTTCTTTTTGAAATAGAATACTAGAAAAATGAAGACCCAAATGGTCACAACCCTCACTTTGATGAACTCTAACATTATAAAAGTGAAATAAATCAGTACACATGGTAAAAATTAACATCAGGCAATAAACATCCCCCTCCTTCTGCTCTAATCCCACTTCCTCTCCCCAAAGCTAAGCACTTTCAATACATTTTATTTCAAGAAAAAAAAAAAATTGCCATGTGGAAAGTGTATGCTCTCCTTTGGGAGGATTGGAAGAGACACAGGTGTGAACTTGAGGTGGAAACAGGGCGGTGACTTGAAGCTAGGCCAATTCTGAACAAACCCGAAAGGAAGACCCGGATTAGGCTTTCAAGAAAAGAGTCTGCGAGCATTCATTACTTATCTCCCCTCCCTAGGAAGGGATAGTCTTCTTTTTCCCATGGTGCCCTGGCTGCATATTTTGGAAAGTTAGCTGTTTTTAGTTTAAATCTGATAGAATTTTCACTCATAGGGCAAGCTTGCTGAGACCGTTCTTTTGGCAGAGAGTTCTGCCCCCATCTTTGTTAAAGCTGACCTGTTGTGGGGGTGCCAGGGACTCATTTAGTGCCTTTTTCCCTCAGCACACAGGGCACCCACTCTTCCAGCATGAGCGCGCTGTTCCGGAGTGAACAATCCGGCCTTTGTCAGGCCGCTGAGGTTCCTGCCAGGCCCTGGGAGTGGATACAGGTTTCTGGCGGCACCAGCCCCCTTGGTGCGCTAGTTACTGTCCTCTCCTCACAAGGTGCCCGTGGGTTCCTGCAGCTTCCTTCAAGGGGCCAGCTCCTCAGAAAAGTCCCAGATTTGTTTGCTGTCCTACAGCACTTGCAGCTCTTTTTTTCCTGAAGATGTAGACATGATGAAGCCTTCTCTAAGCATGCTTTTCATCCAGTGAATGAATCTCTTTATACATCTCAGCCACAGGCACCAGAAAGTTCAGATGCATACAAGTAAAAAGGGGCATTTATATGAGGAAAAGAATATTTCAGGACAACAGAATGTTTTGATTATTTGTGAACTTTCGTGACATTTCTCCTCTTAACATATTACCATTTGTTCACTCACTTATTCGTGCAGTCACAGACATTAATTAAACAACCACTGTATACAAGAGACTTTTGTTTTGCTGGATGCTCTGTGCTATCCCAGGATCACAGGAGGGATGGGATCAGAGTGGCTACGACCTTCAATTTGGGGATCAAAACATTTTCTGGCTTGGCCCTTTGGGGCTATGTAACCTTGAGCAAGTCACTTAACCTCTCTCAGTCTCGGATTTCACATCTGAAAAGGCAGAAAAAATAATAGAATCAACATTAGAGGGTTATTGTAAGAATTCATTGAGATATTCTGGCAAAGTTCATGCTACCAAGTATATTCTAATCACTCATTTGATGTTTACTTAAAAACATGTAGACTAAAGGAAGGAAAGATATTTATGCAGTACTTATATCTTATGTGGTAAAGAATAATAGATGCTAAGAGCAATAGAAAAGAAGGTATATTTAAAAAGTAAGTAGCACTAGCTGCTACAATAAATAAGCCTCAAGTCTGTGATTTCACACCGTAGGAGGGATAGTTTCCTACTCTGCAATTGGACATGCAAGTGACTTAGGGGTCCTGGCTCCTTCCATCTTACTACGGCCTTTAAGAACTTCAGAATCATTCACTTCAAGGTACAGGAATAGGCAAAAAGAAAGTATGTGTGAAATAGTGCTTGAGATGTTATATAACTAGGCCCGTATATTTCTTACCTATTGTTGCGTGACAAATTGCCCAAATTTATAAGCTTAAACAACTCAGTTTCTGTGGATCAGGAATTCCAGAGTGGCTTCGGTGGGTGGTCCTAGCTTTGGGTCTCAGGAGGCTGCAATCAAGATTTGGCTGCGCTGCAGCTATCTGAAGACTTGCGTGAGATTGGAGCACCCCCTTCCAGGACAGCTCATCACATATCTTTTGGCAGAAGGCTTAGCTCTTAGCTGGCTGTCAGTGGGAAGCCTTAATTTCTGGCCACAGGGACCTCTGCATTAAACTGTTGGAGTGTCCTTAAAATATGGCAGCTGGCTTTCCCCAGAGCCAGGGATCTGAGAGAGAGGAAGAGCAAGGAGGATGCTGTAATGCCTATTGTGATATAGTCTCAGAAGTCACATGCTGCCACTCCTGTTATATTCGTTCATAGAGGAGAAATACTATATCCCAGCCATACTCAAGAAGGGCAGGAAATAAGCTCCAATTGCTTTTCTCTTTATTTCTATTTATTTATTTTAGAGGGGAAGGAAAGGAGAAAGAGAGGGAGAGGAACATTGATGTGAGAGAGCAACTTTGAACAGTTGGTTGCCTTTCTGTATGCACCTTGATTGGGGACAAAACCCGCCACCCAGGCATGTGCCCTGACCAGGAATCAAGTTGGCAACCCTTTGCTTTGAAGGACAATGCCCAACCAACTGAGCCATGACAGCCAGGACTAAACTCCAACTCTTGAAAAGAGAATTATCAAAGAATTTGAGAACCAAATATACTCAAGCACAGAGCTTCTGAAACCTTTGGAATTTCCTAAGTGATAAGCAGATAAAGGTGAAAGGAGTGCTTTTGGTTATTTATAAGAAGCCCCTGTCTGTCAACCACACCTGAGTTTATTTTAATGTTTTCCTTTCATAGGTTCTGACTCCTTGTTTGCTCTTCACCACCTCTGGACAATTTAATTAGTCTCTCTGTCAGTTTCCTCATCTGTACAATGGGAATAATAATAGCCCTTTTAATGAGTGTTAGAAGGGTTTGAGAAAACATGCATAAAATACTCAAGGCAGTAAATGGTAGCTCCAATGATCAACAGAGCCTGAATTAGAAAGGTGAATGAAGAAACTGGCCAAGACGGTTTTTAACACTTGCTCAGAATTGCTTAGGAAGTTAGTTAGGAATTGGATTGGAACCTCACAGCATGAACAAAGGCACAGAGGTTGAAAATACTGCCTTGGTCTGGGACAAAGGAAGGTCTAGGCAGAGGAAGGTGGGGCAAATCCAGCCCAAGAAAGCAGGAGAGGAGTTTGTGCTTGAGCTTGCTGCAGGGAAGAGGATCTTAATTCCAGGGCAGGGTGGTGTTCTATGCAAACATATTCTGAGATTCAGTTGCAAACAGATGAATGATAAAATTAATACAACAGACTGAATCGGGACCAGGAGTATAGTCATTCAGCCTCCCTGCTCAGTGGAGAAACATCTACTAAAAAGCACCCAGGCTTTTCTCTTCATTCTCAACCTGTAGTCAGGGAAACAAGGAGACTAAAAAAAGCTATCACCAAAGAAACCCTATTTTAACAATGTGAAGGAAAGAAGGAAAACCAGCTACGTATTCTGTGCTCATGTTCCCATGGTAGTTCATGTCTATATGGGTGATCAAACTCGTGTGGCACAGGTGTAATCGTGTGTGTGTTGGAGTAGGTGTGGAGGACCCCCACCTCGTTTATGCACTACTGCCGCTGTGAGCTAGGGAATAAGCCCACGGTCACCCTGCAGCATCCCACAGGTGGCTGAGAAATTGCCAGGCTTTTTAATTTTTTTTCTTTTGAAAACTCCCAAGTTTATGCTGAAGCCCAATCATGTTTTCTCAGCTTCAGACCTAAACCTGACCTGCTTAGCAGACATTTTTATTTGGATGTCCATAGAGGGCTCAAACTTCACATCAAAATCCAAAATCCTGATTAAGAACATATTCCTTCTTAAACTATTTTAACCTAATCTTCAGCATCTTTTCAGCATCTTAGTCAATGGCACCACCACCACCATCCAGGTAGTCAATCCAAAAATCTGGTCATCATTTTCTTTTAATATTTATTTATTTATTTGTTTATTTGTGAGAGGGGAAGGGAGAGGGGCAGAGAGGGAGAGAGAAGCATCAGTGTATGGTTGCCTTTCACCTGCCTCCAGCTATGGACCTGGCTGAAGACCTGGCTTGCAACCTGGTTATGTACCCTGGCTGGGAATGGAACCAGCAACCTTTGGGTTCACGGGCCGGCGCCTTATCCATTGTGCCACCAGTGAGGACCTGATCATTATTTTCGTTCCTCCTCCTGCCTTGCCAAATTCTAATCTTGGAAACAACATATCATCACTTCTGTGGTGTTCTTTGCACTGAAAATAAGTCATTAAATCCAGGCCATACTCAAGGAAAAGCGATACCACACGTGGGGGCCATCTTAGAGGCTGCCCACAACACTCCACCACCATTAGGGCAGACTTGGCGCGACTGCTCTCATCCTCCTGCAGTGCTCCAAGCGTGTCTTCTTCTGTTGCCGCATGGCCTAGTGGAAGCAGTTGTCAATGTTTTTTGCAGATTCTAGTACTTGGCTTAGGGTCTAGCAATGGCATGCTGATCTGAACTGAGTTGTATGTCTCTAAGGTATGACCAGAGTATATTAACAGTGCTGAAGGTTGGAACTAAACGGAGTTGCTTTGTGAGATTTGTAGCTTTTATGAAAAGTGAGATGTGGAGTAGCATCTCAGAGGGCAGTTTGGGTCAATATAGAAAGTATCAGCTCAACCTGGGATCTTGAATGCATGCAAATGGATGGTGGTCTGAATAGGAGTGAGATAGGCAGAATGTTGTCATGGAAAGAACTGAAGTATGTGGGTCAGATGGACTTGCTTTGGAAGCCATCCTTAGTTTTATCTCATCATGGGGTCTTTAGTAATTTGTCTCATCAATATGTTGGTGCCTGAGACTTATACTGAAAGAAAATAATAGAATCTGCTGTTAGTGGTATTGTGAGAATAAACACAAGTACCTGGCATATGGGAGGCACACAACACATTTTTTCCTCTTCCTTTTCTAAATAAGATTCTCAAACTTTAGAATAAGTACGTAAGAGTCACCCAGGAGAAGCTGGCTTGGCCTCACCCCCAATAATCTGCTCCATTAGCTTATAAAAGGGGCTCAGGGATCTGCATATTTTATTAAGGTCACAGATGAACTGTTGGAAAACACTGTCCTAGAGGAATTAGGAACTGCAGAAGAAATAGGAATCAAAGGGTAAGTCTCAGATGAGGACCAGGGGTCCTTGCCTGGCTATTTGATTTTCCAAGGGGATGAGGAGGGGTTCTTAGGAGCAGCCAGGTCACTTCCGGAGATGTCAGTCCCAGTGGCCTGAAGCCCATGAACCACATTTACAGCAAAAGCCTTGTTTTTAAGTTGAATCACTATAATCATCTTGTGTAAGGTCGCATGAGGACGCCGAGGGCTACAGAAGTTGTACTTTGCCCAAATCCATAGTTGTTCATTCATTTGTTGATTCTTTGGTTCATTTATTTATTCATGAGTTGAATTGCCTATTGCACGAAGTTATATAACGGTACAGTACATGTATTCTGCCCTCAAAAATAGATGTTAAATATGACTCTCTGAATTTCTACAAGGGACAACAGCATAGAATGAGAGGGAAGGACGGACCAAGCAGTATCAATAAAAAGTTCTATGGCTGCAGGAATTCCGAGTATGTGAGTTCATCAAGGTCTGCTGGAGCCTTTGGGAAACTGGCTGGGACTGACTGGAAGGGGCTTTAATTTGAACAGAGAGCTAGGGGGAGGGGGGCATTCCAGCTTTCCCTTCATTGAATACTTATTTTTTATTTATTGTTTTGTGAATTTTTGTATACCCTTTAGTCTTTTAGATATATTACTAAGTTTTCTTGTTGTAAAACAAGTACCTTGCACTATATCATTATTAATAATAGGTTTTTGGCCTTGGCGGGTGGCACAGTGAATAAGGTGCCAGCCTGCAAACCCAAAGGTCGCTGGTTCAATTCTTAGCCAGGGCACTTAACCAGGTTGCAAGCTAGGTCTCCAGCCAGGTCCATAGCTGGAGGCAGGTGAAAGGCAACCATACATTGATGTCTCTCCCTCTCTGCCTCTCTCCCTTCCCCTCTCTCTAAAAATAATAAATAAAATCTTTAAAAATTAAAAAAATAATAATAGACTTTTATTTCCTGAAAAAGTTGGGCACTCTTGTATTTCTTCTTTTCTAGACTTTCTTTTTGTAATTTCACCTCTATTATTTCCCCCAATCCATTAAAAAATGAATTTCTGATGTTCTAAAAAAATAATTCTATTATCATGTGGAAAGCATGTGATTTGATTAGGTAATTAGGGAGGAATTCAGATGCTGCAATACATGGTTTTCCTATTAAAAACATTAAAAACTCCTTTCAGGCTCACTTAGGTGTGGGCTTAGCACCCTGGGTAAGCTTGTGCGGCCACAAAGCTGTGCTGGGCTGAGACTGGCCCCGGAAAGAGCAGTGCTGATGATCCAAAAGAGCATTATCGCCACAAAACCATGACAGTGCTATGTCTAGAAGCTTCCACCCCACAATGGGAACTCAAACTGGCAGGATTAAACTACAGACCGTTGCCAGGCACCAGAATGATAAAGTCAGTGTTTCTCCTGGTCTGATTTCTAAATCAGTTGAAAAAGAAAAGGAGAGCCAGGTTCAGCCTGCCTAGTCCTGCAGGCCTCTCTAAATAGCTCCAACAAATTACTGAATTACCAGGGTTCTGCGGAGATGCCTGTTAAAGAGGAAAGGTGCTAATAGGTATTAAGCTCTCGTTAATGGGCCAAATGTTTTACATACGTCAGTCCTTAAACTCACACCTGCCCTGAGTTTAAGTATGGTCTCTATTTTATCTTTCTTTTTACAAAAATCTCATAGGTATCATTCCTATATAATATGTAATAGAAAACATTAAGAGTCAAAGCTGAATTAATTTGCACCTTGACACACAGCAGTCACTGATCTATTTGACTTGAACTTCCATGCTTTCCTTACCTACTACATTGTCCAGCACCAACACCAAGCTCAAGGAAGCATGAATACAGACACAGACACCTCTTAACTACACACAAACAAACACAGGTATTGCCCAAAACATAGGGATTTCTTGGTTTCTGTTAAGGAAATAATGACTGCAATTTTTTCAGGGAAACAATACCCATAATATCTTGCAGTGTGGTAGTGCCAGGGGAGGGCTGGACCAGCTTGTGTAGGCTTGCAAGATCTAGTTGTTAAATTTGCAGGAATTTTGTGAGCCAAATGTTAAATCCGGTCATTATTAGACATTAAAGTATATAAACTTATGATTTTATTAAAATGTAATTATATTAAGCTTATATTAATTATACTAGAAATGTCATACATACAACTCATCACTTAATTATTTTATTAGACTTTGCTATTACCTTCACTCTTGAGGTAGGAAGCACTGTATGATGGTATGCTATTGTGTATATCTCTTCCCAACTGACATTCAGTGATGCTGTTTTGGTATCTTGAAATTGACCATGGAGTTGTAGCTACACTATAGAAATCAGTAATTATTACAAACCAGGGCATAGTTTCTTCAGGAAAGCCGGGTTTTAAACACTTACCAACACACTGCTGGGTAGTATCTACGTAGATGTTGTGATGAATTCCCTAACTAAGGAAATTCACAGTCCACATGGACTAATGAATATCTTATGTAAGCCAAAGAATATGAAGTCTGTCCCAAAAGTATCGAGCTAATGTCAATATAATTAAAACAGTTTGTGTAGCTGATACTTTTGGGACAGACCTTCATATTTCCACTCAACAGAGGCTTACCTAGGAGAGCAGAAATCAGAAAAACAGAAGGTATGTTGAAACATTGATAAAATGAATAGGAAAGACTCCTTACAGAAAAAGAATACTGTCATTCACAAAACCTTGGCACACGGACCCTTTTGTGAGCTTCACAGTGACCCTGTCTTTGCCCTCAAGGAAGACCAAGCCTAATTTCTTATGGTTACAGTGCCCAGCTGATAGAAGCCCTGGAGTGTGGCTAATGTTTCTTTCTAGAATACATTGTGCTTCCAGGGCCTCCATGCAAGTGGTCACACAATGCTAGCCATGGCTGGGGAGGTGTATGAACACATTCTCAGCAGGTCATGCCTGGGGCCTAATATCTCACCAGCTTTCTGTAACACACCCTGTGTGACTCCTGATGGGCAATTTCAGCCCATTTCCCCAGTGAGTGTCCACTGATTTATTCTGTCATCAAAGATCTGAGTTACCTCCAGGGGAACATGAGGTGTGAAAATGAGGTGACAAAATAATTAGGAAAAGCTTCAGAAATAAAACTCAAAATCAAATATCTCTATTCCAATGCCAGGAGAAGGGGCCATAAAGAGAACTTGAGATTTGAAGGTAAATATGGTCTTTTATGGATTCTCAAAGCTTAGTGAGTTGATATTCATGGCAGTAATATAGTTGAGATTTCTTTAGATAAGATCTCCATTCTTCAATTGTTTATTAAAATTTTAAACAGCAATTCATATCACTATTAAAAAATTGAAACAATATTCAAGAGGGTAAAGTTGAAAAGGGAGCTAGGTTTTTATATGTTTTCTGGGGATAATCACACTATGGTGCATGTCCTTTTAGAACTTTATTTGTACACACCTACATAATTTGAAAATATTTAGGTAAAATATTGGATCATACTATCATGACAAATTGTTTTGTGACTTGCTCTCTTCACAATTATCTTGGAGAAGATCTGGCTCATACTTGCAATGTGAATGTACTATTATGTATTTAAAGAGCTCCCTATTGAAGACCTTTGAAGTTTTCAATTATTTGCAAATTAAATAATGTAGTTAAAAGCATCCATATAAATACAATCTTGTAGAGTGACTTCTACAGGATAAGTATTAAGGAATAAAATTATAGGGTAAAAATGCATGTATATTTACAATTTTAATAACTTTTGTCAAATTGCCTTTTAAAAGAGTTGTACTTATACCCCCACAACATTATAGTAAAGTACCTATTTCTCCTCTCATCCTTCCCAACATTTAACAGAAACAATCTTAAATTTTGGCCCATCTCAGGTGAAAACTTGTATGTTGTTCTTATTTTGCAATTCCTTGGCATTGTTTATTTCTTCTTTGAATTACCTGTTCATGCCCTTTTCCATTTTTTAATTAACACAAGTTTATATAACTGATTTGTATGAGGTCTTTATATAGAGCTTTTAATATTTATATATTAGGGATATTACTATTTCATTATGTGCTACAAATATTTTCTTTCACTCTTAGGCTCTTTCATAGCTAAATCTCTTCCTTCCTTCTGGGTTTGGGAGTCCTCTTTCAGATATTTTAAAATACTGATAAGGCAATTGGAAAGGCTTAAGGAGAAAAACAAATCTTGGAAGTTTGATCAATATCATAAAAATATAACCAGCACTTAATATTTTGCTATATACTTTTATTATATATGGAAGGAAAACAAAAGAAAAATTTCCAGTAAGGTTAATAAATACTTTTTACAGATCAAGGAAGAAAATGCAGAACAGAGAACTTCATTGAGTGTTCTGTGAGAGCCAAATAGGAAATGGAAAGGGTATCTTGACACATATATTTCATTTGCTCTGCAGTCAAAATTCCGCATTGGCTTAATCTGTCTTTATCTGCCACGTGAAAAGAACAGAAAGAGAATTTGAAATCTGTTAAGTGCTCTGTTTTTGAAAAGTGACTGCAACTTTCCAGCTCAGACTTGTCCCAGTTTTCTTCTTCTGCTCATGTTTTAAAGATGGGTACAGCAGTTCTCTAATGCAATCAGACTGTTTTGACAATAGTGGCCTTGTAATCTAGTTTGATACCATGTATTGTGATCCCTCCTATTTTATTCTTCTTTCTTAAAATTGCTGAGGCTATTTGGGGTCATTTTTGGTTCCATATACATTTTTGAAGTATTTGTTCCAGATCTGAAATATGTTATTGGTATTTTAATAGGGGTTGCGTTGAATTTACAGATTGCTTTGGGTAGTATGGACGTTTTAATGATGTTAATTCTTCCCATCCATGAACATAGTATATGCTTCCAGTTATTTGTATCTTCCTTAATTACTTTCTTCAATGTTCTGTAGTTTTCTGAGTATATAGATCTTTTACCTCCTTGGGTAAGTTTTCTTCTAGGTATTTTATTTTTCTTGTTGCTATAGTAAATGGGATTTTTTTTAGTTTCTATCTTTGATATTTCAGTATTAGTGTACAAAAATGCTTTCAATTTTTTTCTTTTTGACTTTTTTTTTTCAATTTCTGACTGTTGACTTTGTATCCCATTATTTTGCCAAATTCAGTTATTTGAATGGATTTTTGGTGGAGCCTGTAGGGTTTTCTATGTACACAATCATGTCATCTGTAAATAATGGTAATTTTACTTCCTCTTTTTCAATTTGGAAGCCTTTTATTTCTTTCTTGTCTCATTTCTATGGCTATGTTGAATAAAAGTGGTGAAAGTGGGCACTTTCTTGTTTGTCTTGTTCCTGATCTTAGGGGGAAAGCTTTTCATTTTTGCCCATTGAATATAATGTTGGCTGTAGGTTCCTCATATATGGCACTTATTATATTGAAGTAGGCTCCCTCTATTCCCACTTGGCTGAGCATTTTTATCATAAATGGGTACTGTATTTGATCAAATGCTTTTCCAGCATCTATTGATATGATCGTATGGTTTTTGTCTTTCATTTTGTTTTTGTGGCTTTTATTGATTTGTGACTATTATACCATCCTTGCATCCCTGGGGTGAATCTCACTTGATCATAGTGTATATTGCTGGATCCAGTTTGCCTATATTTTGTTGAGGATTTTTAGCATCTATGTTCATCAGAGATATTGGCTTGTAGTTTTCTTTCTTTGTTGTCTTGACCTTGTTAGGGGATTAGAATAACAATGACCTCATAGAAAGTGTTTGGGAGTCTTCCCTCTTCTTGAGTTGTGTGGAATAGGTTGAGAAGAATAGGAATTAGTTCTTCCTTAAATGTTTGGTAAAATTCATCTATGTAGCCATCTGGTCCTGGGCTTTTGTGTGCCAGGAGTTTTTGATTACTGCTTCAGTATCACTAGTTGTTATTGGTCTATTCAGGCTTTCTGCTTCTTCTTGATTCAGTTTTGGAAGATTATATGTTTCTAGAAATTTGTTCATTTCACCCAGATTGTCAAATTCCTTGGCATATAGTTGTTTGTAGTAATTTCTTGCAACCCGTTATATTTCTATGGTATCAGTTGTGATTTCTCCTATTTTGTTTTTGATTTTATTTATTTGGGTACTCTTTCCCTTTTTTCTTCTGTAAAAGCTTTATTTTTGTTTTGTCTAGTGCACAGGAGAGGGTTCCAGGAGGGTTAAAAGGGTGTTTGGTGGTTTCAAGGAGAGGCTCAGGCAAAAGCCAGACACCAGAGAAATGCAGAGGGTCCCCTCAAAGGCCTCTGGGCTCCAAAGTCTTCCTAATCATGCTCTTCCTCAATGGGAAGAGATACTCACCCATCAGCCTGGGGGCTGGCCAACCTGTGGACAATAATCAGGTGGTTGCTCATACTTTTGATGAGTTTCACCTCCTCATCCAGAAGCAGTTCATAGGAAGTCACAGAGAGGAGGGTCTGTGAGGGCTGAATCCAGGGCAGGCAGGTCTAAAAGGGCCTGACTCTGGTTTTCCCCCAAGGCCAGGACAGCTTCCATGGCATCCTGGGTTTTATCTTACTCATCTTGGGGAGGTTTCCCCACATCCTGGAAAAGAATGTAGCCACGCACTGGTTTTACAGCTTTAAGAGACACTCAGAGCCCTCACACTTTTTTCAGTGAATTCTGAAGAAATGACCCATGCCCTGAAGAGCCACATCATCATGGTCTAAGTAGAAGCCCAAAGAGGTAGGTGTAGGAGGCCTGCAGATGCAAGTGGGCCAGACAGTTGACAGCAGCCTCTACCTTGGTAGAATAATTCTAATTTGGGAGCTCATGGTTTTTCGGCAATGATGATTTAAGGTAAAAAAAGAAAAAAGAAAAAAAAAGAGCAACCAACCAAACAAAAAATTATGTTGACTGGTCTCAGAGGCTGAGGATGACTGAGGTGGTTCCAAAAGTTGTAGCTAGAAAAGTAAGTGGTTGGAGGGTTGGAAAGCAGGCACATCGCTAGGTCTGTTTCATTCAAACCCTGTTGATGCAAGAGACAGATCCCAGGACCACAGAGGGTACTGTCCCCGTTTTTTTCCTTGATTAGTCTGAGATAATTTTTCTTTTTTACTTTAAATGCCATAAATGACCAAAGGAACTGAATGTCCAAACAATTATTAAATATCATTCCTCAGAGAACTTAAATTTATTCAAAATACATTGTTTTAAATAGGGCTCCCAGTACATGAGTATGTAATTGCTTAAAATCTCTCAGAATGAGACAAAAGAAAAAAGGCTTCCATTTTAAGAATTACAGTGTATGAAAAAAAAGAATTATAGTGTATGGCAAAAAGAAAATGCTTAGATAAAACTGTACAACCAGTTACTGTGGACAGTGTTGAATGTAAGAGAGAAAGAACATTGAAGGAGGCATGTTGCGGAGTAAGATGAAGGTTAAGGTGATTGGAAAGGAGGCAAGAAAATGTACTTCTGTCCTTAGAGGTCCATATGCCATTGTCCAGGCAATGGGCAATAATGAAAGTGAACTTGCTATCTAATTCCCAGAAATAGTTATGACCTCATGGGCATTCCTGAGACTTGATGTAGAGACTTAAGGACAGAATATGGGAATGAAAGAATAGACTTTATTCAAGGAAAAGAGACTATTAGGAAGATAAATATATGAGTCTAAATTTAGAAACTCAGAACAGTGCTATTTTGGAAGCTATCTGGGTACAGACAAGAATAGAGAGGGTCAAAAGCAGAATAGAGGTGGCCAACATGATAACCTAGCTGACTTATTAGATGACTTCAACTGTTTGACCATTACTCTGAGTCTCTCATCAGCTCGAGACACAGGTGTCAGTCACAGATGCCACCTAAATTTTTGGTGGAGAGGTGACCTGTTGGAGACTATATTTTAAGAAGACAAATTATTGGGTTGGCCAAAAAGTCTGTATGGTTTTTTCCATAAAATAAAAGACACACTTTTCATTTCCTCCAATAACTATTGATTGGATATTTTGAGTATGTTGGTCATCTCCCACATGGTGTAAGATTGATTGTTCTCAATGTTTTGATCTGATCGTTATCAACATCAACTGGTCTACCCAGCCATGGAGCATCGTCCAGGAGGAAATCTCTAGCACAAAACTTCTCAAATCACTTTTGACGTGTTTGATCAGTCACAACACCTCCATTCTTTGCACAAATCTATTTTTGTGTTTCAGTTGCATTTTTACCTTTCTTGAAATAACAAAGCATAATATGCTGAAAATGTTGCATATTTTCCTCCATCTTCAATATTAAAATAGCTACACAAAAAATCCATCAATTTTGATAGGTTTTTTAAAAAAATGCATACTGATATGACAACTGTCACAATACAATCTAACAAAATTGTTCAAATGAAGTTAAAGACAACTAAGCACTACTAGGGCCCTCTTACAAAAGAAAATCAAACAAACTCTCCCCACCCCAATATATTAAGGTGAAGATTATTTTGTGATTTGACTGTATATGGCATGCCAGGAAGGCTACATAGTAGGCCCTGCAGGTGCAAGGTAGGAGACAAACAATAAAAGTGACATGCAAACTGGGAAACTACAGAAGGTACAGGAAGGAGCAGGTTCTGACTGGGGTAGATGGAAGGGGAGCTGAGGTAGGCTTTGGAGAAACCAGAAAAAGTTAAAATCACGAGGAAGTGTGAGGGCAAAGCAGTCCAGATAGAAGGAACAGCATGGATAAAGGTACATACAGCAGCTTGAATATGCCTAGCATGTTCTAGAAAGAGTGAATATCTGTAGGTGTAAGCCCAGGGCATTGGCCTGGAGGCATGGCTGCTGGAGAGAGGCTCCCTGACTGTGAAGGTCTTATAAGTCCTGGTGGCAATGGGGAACCTTAGAGAGTTTTCAGCAAGACTGAGAGCCATCAGACTTAGGTGAGTCTGCAATTCCAGCAGCAGTGAAGAGAAGGGACAGGGCGTGGGAAGCTAATGGCAGGCAGGTCATTTAGGAGACTGTTGCCTATAGATGAGTGGAGTGTTAAGTTCCTGCACTAGTACAGCAGAGGCAGTGGATTAGGAAACAGGAAACAGATGGAAGAAATAAAACTTGGTGACTAATTGGAGATGGAACATGAAAGTTTCTGACCCATTGGGTGACCTATGATGTAATTAACTGAAAGGCACAAATATAGGAGGAGGGCCAGAGGAGGCAGGGATGGGTCTGGCTTGGGACATTTAAATGTTTAGATTACCTATTGCAGTTTAATAAAGGATCCCAAATTGAGTGGCAAACAATAGCCATTTTCTTATGAAGTAGGTGGGGCTCATCTCTGCTCCCCAGTCTGGGGACTCCCCTGGAAAGCCTGGGGATGACTCATGTGGCTGGGACTGCAGGAGCTGGGACTGCAGGAGCTGGGGCTGCAGGAGCCATGTCCAAGATGAATTTTTCACCCCCACATCGGGTACCTGGTGAAGAAGACTGGACAGCTGGGCTCAGCCAGGACTGCGGGTTGAGATGCCTCCCTGCGCGGCAGCTTTGGAGATGTCAGACTTCTCACATGGGGGCTTGGTGTACCAGTGAACAGTGGCCTTTTTGACATCGCCTTAGAAGTCTGATGCCATCACTTCAGCCTTGGTCTCTTGGTCTAAGCAGTCACAGAGTCTTCTATCAGGAGGAGAAAGAACCAAAAGCTTCAGGCCATACTTTACAACTGCCACAGTAGGTTTGAGGGACTAAAAACAAGATGGCAAATTGGAGACAGTAGTTGACTCCACAGACCTCAGCAACTGATTAAATATTAGGTTAATGGGGAAGGAAGCCTCAAAGATGAATATGCACATTACTATTTCCCACACTATATCATTTTTACCAATATAAGAAGGAAGACTTGGAGTCGGACAACCTGGATTGCAATACCAGCTCCATTCCATATGGACAGTTTGACCATAGGCAAGTTAATTATTATCTCTGTGCCCCATTTTTCTGACCTGTAATCCCATTTTAATGGGTATAACATTAGTAACCTACCTCATAGGGTTGGTGAGGGTTTAAGTTAAGACATGTGATGTTCATGGGACAATACCAAGCACACAGCACCCTCAGTATATGCTAACAGCTATTATTGTTTACAAAGCATTCCACCTGTATTATCTCATGTATTCCTCACTCATACCATCTGATGATGTAACTGTCCACATTATCATCAGTTAACAGAAGAGGTAACATGACCCTGAGAGGTTAAGGAACATTATCAAGGTCCCACAGCTGGGAAGTGACAGAGCTAGAGCTCAGAGACCTGCTTTCCTGCCTTCCCAGGGCTGGTCCTTCCCGCCGCAGCACAGCTGCTCCCTGGGCGGGCCCCACTCTGGCCCACTCCTGTGCCCACCCACACTGTGGGATTAGCTGCCTGGCCAAGCTACAGCGTTTTTGGCGCTGATTTCGTCCCTCTGGGAGATGCTCCTGGGGCTGCATCTGCCCTCACCCACCACTGGCATGTCTGAAATTTACTAGAAGCAAGAAGCAGACAACTGTGACAGCAGGTGTGATTCTGTGGGCACCCAGCCTCCCTGCTTGAAGTCTCCAGACTGTCGAGTTTGCTCTGGAATGGTGGGGGGTGGGGGGTGTACAGCCCTTTCCAAAGCCAGCCAGAACCCAGACTGGACACATCAGTGTATTGTGGGCTCCCTCAGGATCCTGCACCAGAACAGATGCCGGGCCCAGTTGTTCCTGCCCCTTTTCCTGGTTGGAGGGAGAGGCCTATGTGGCTCTTGGGGGAATGCCAAATAAAGACAGGCCTACTTTTTACCCCCAAATCCAACGGGAGCCAGCAGCCTGGTAAAGGCTGTCAGCCCCTGGTGGTGGTACCCTCAGGTCAGGCCTCTCACTGGGTGGGTGCCTCGCCATGGTTAGCACTTTACCCAATCTCAGCCCACCCCATCTTCCATTCTGGGGACTCCACATGAAACAGGGAAGGGAATACTCAGAACAGTGAGTGTTTTTTCTTCCTATTTGAACAGCCTAAAACATTGACCCATCTGTGAGAAAAGGAATCTCTCAACCAATCTGAGCCCTTGAAACTGCCTGGAAAGGAATAACAACGTGCTGTACTTTCTGTTAAAGGTCATTGTCTAGGCCCTGCGGAATTTTTTTCTGAATCACAAAGCAGGAACAGATCAGATGCCTGCCATAACACATTTCAGAAAACAAGGAGTAATCAGAAGTTCCCATTCATCTAAGGAATCCTTCAAAATCCTGCCTTGGGTGGGGTGACTTTTGGTAACAATAAAAAGTTCATTTGGCGGGTGGCCCTGGGCATGGCCACACTCGGGTAGACTGTCCCCTCCAGGGACCTGTCTCCCTGCTCAAGGCTTCCAGGAAGTTCTCAGGAATGTCAGGAACCCTGCCTGGTGTTCGTGGGTCCCAGCCTGCCTGCCTCCCAGGCTTCCTCTCCACCCACAAAGTACTTCCACACACAGGGGAAAGGGTACCTCCAAAACAGCACTTCCTTTTTCTAAAGACCAGTGGGGCTACTTCATCTCCCCCCACAGCTGATGCTGACCAGGGTCAGTTGAGGAAGGAGAGCCAGGCAGAACCCTTTGCAGATGTGCTTGTTGCCCACATGCTGTTTAGGTTCCTGCCCAAGCCAATTCTGAGGGGTGGCATCCTGGAGAGCAAAGCCAACAGTCTGATTAGCTCTCAGGCCTGAGTTAACAAAGATACCACTCTTCTTTACATTTTCTTTAAGCACTAAGACAACAACTAATGTGTGTAACGCACTTTCAAAGGCAAAGTGCTTTTTAAATGGATAAGAACAGATACTACACTTGATCTTAGCCTAAAGGCTGGGAAGCAATTGCAAAGTACTTTGTATAATGAAAATCTTACAATTTGCACACCATTCTTGTAGAGGTGGTAGGAAATTTTGCCTCCTCCTTCCTCATCTAAAAACGTAATTTGGTGGTGGTAGGGTGGCAGTGATAGCTGGCAGCACTGAAATGTGATATAGAACCAGAGTAAGATAGAATTACTATTTTTGTCCTGTGCATATTTACTGGTGATAATTTACACAGTAGAACCTATGCGAAGAAAGGAACACCCCACTTGATGGTTTTGTGGTGGAACACCATCGCTATCAGTGAATTCTTTGAGCAACTCTTTGGTGTGATTGGTGTCATGAGAAATGTCAGCATGACATTGATGTACAAACTACTCTGTGGCCTAGGAAGAAAAATTTCAATATAGGTATATAATTATATTCTAAATATATTTTTATATTTATATGTACCATATGTACATATAATTATATTAATATATACAAAATGTAAAATATATATTAGAAAATAACTGCATTTGGTAATACTCTTTTTTCTCCCTTCCAAACACTGCTTCACTATGACCAAGGACATGGCCTAGTTATTTAAACAAACATTTTCATTTGCTCATTAAAATTTTCGTAGGATCATGACTTCCAAGATGAGATAATGAATCCCCACATCTGTATGTTGCTTCATCAATTTTAAAACACTTTCAAATCAGTTTTCTCCTCCAGTTTGATCCTCAGGATCACCTGTGACTTAGGCAGAGCCGAATATCATTGCTCTCACTTCATGGATCAGAAAACTGGTATTTACATAGATGAGATGACCTGTCTCGGGGATGGAAACCAGATTTTTCAGGGTTGGGTCAGAGCTGCCAGAGATTTTCAGCATTTTTCTTTCAGCCTCCTGAGAGGGGGTTATTTTTAGATGAAATAGTTAAAGTGTCTGTAAGTCTAGGATCATTTCACTTCAGACAGCCTAGCACATGCACACTACCCGCATGAATTTTGAAAGTTGTCTCTATGTGGATTGCATTTTAATTTTTTGGTAAGCTGAGAATGTAAGTGCTGCTTATGAGAGGAATGTTATTTCATGACCTGGTGTGATGGTTAATGTTTCCTGTGGCCACGTGCGCTTCATGTGCACCAACTATGCAGCACAGACATGAGCAAGGAACATTCGAGTGGTTGGACAGTTCCTGGGGGAGCTGGAGCTTGGTTTTCAGAGGACTCAAGATTTCCAAGAAGGGTGGAAGGACAGTTGAGCTAGTCTTGATTGAGCCATCCTACTGGTGTAGAGCTGGAATTAGTAGTTCCAGGTAAGGCAAGGGTGCATCAGAGATGGTGTAACATGGTTAAGGAAACACCCTAAGCTCACTCCTAGTGCACTCCTGAACAGGTCCTACTAGATAAGAGGTGTAACTCATTTTGGTGGGAAGTCCCCTCCCTGTGGGTCCCTTTCCCAGTTGGGAGGCCAGTGTGTTCAGGGGAGGCTGGTGTGAAGAAACTCACTTAGAGGATGCACACTAGGGGACTAAGGTCTGAATCTGACAGCAGTGGTATTTTGTTTGTTGAGCCCTGTATTTAAAAGGTTTCTGAACTAAATATCTTTAGAAGAAGCCTAGATTCCATAGTTTGTTATAGATTCAAGCACTGCCTGTTATCTTTTCTTTATTCAACAGCTTGACTGATATACAATTCACATGCAATAAAAATTTCCCATTAATTGCAAAAGCATTGTCATCTCCTAGGGAGTAAACTTTGAGCTCATTAGCAATTACTTTATATTCCACATCTCCTGCCTCCAGGCATCAGCCACCACTAATCTACTTTTTGTGTCTATAGATGTGCCTATTTTGGACATTTTCTATAAGTAGAATTATACAACTTCTGGCCTTTTGCATCTGGCCTCTTTCACTTAGCATATTATTTTAAACATTTTTCCATGTTGTAACATGTATCCATACTTCTTTTTATTCCTGAAAAATATTCCATTGTATGGATATACTGCTTTTTGTTCACTCATTCATAAATCAATAGACATTTGGGTTACTTCTACTTTCTGCCAATTATAAATTATGCTGCTATGCACACATGTGTACTTGTGAGTGGGATTGCTGGGTCATATGGTAACTCTATGGTCAACTTTACTTTTTGAAGAACTGCAAAAATGTTTTTAAAGTGGCTGCAATGTTATAATCCTACCAGAAATAAATGAGGGTTCCAATTTCTCTACATCCTCAATAGCATTTTTGTCCTCTTTTTGATCTTGCCATCCTATGGGTTGTGAAGTGGTACTTCACTGTGGGTTTGAGTTGCATTTCTCTAATGAACTGTGATGTTCAGAGTCTTTTTGTGGGTCTATTTGCCATTTTATAGCTTCCTTGAAGAAATGTTTATTTAAATCCTTTGCCCATTTTTTAAGTTGGGTATTTCTTATGGTATATAATTCTCTTATATTTAATTAAATTTATTGGGAGCAATGTTGGCTAATAACATAAGTTCCAGGTGTAAAATTCTATAGTACATCACCTGCGTATTGCATTGTGTGCTTACTGTCCAGGTCTAATCCTGGACAGAAGATGTCGCCATGTATTTGATCCCCTTTACCATCTTTATCCTTCCCCCACCCCATTCCCATCTGGTGACCACCATACTATCTATTGTCTGAGTCTATGTGTTTGCTTGTTCATTGCTTTTTGCTTTATATCCCACATAGGAGTAAAATCATATGGCTCATGTTCTTTCCTGCTTGACTTATTTCACTTAACATGGTACCCTTAAGATCTATGTTGTCACAAATGTCAATTATTATTTTTTATGGCTGAATAGTATTCTGTTGTGGATATGTATCATCTCTTTATCCAATCATCCATCAAAGGACACTTGTTTCTATGTCTTGGCTATTGCAAATAATGGTGCAATGAACGTATCTTATAATTGTTTTCAATTTTTTTCAGTAGATACCCAGAAAAGGAATTGTTATGTCATATGGTAGCCCTTAATTTTTAAGGATCCTCCATACAGTTTTCCATAGAGGCTGTACCTATTTACATTCCCACCAGTAGTATATGAGAGTTCCTTTTCCTCCACATCATTGCCAACCTGTTGGCAATTTCTTTTCTTATTGACAATAGCCAATCTAACAGGTGTGAAGTGGTATCCCATTTGGGTTTTGATTTGCATTTCCCTTACAGCTAATGAAGTTGAGCATCTTTTGATATATCTGTTGGCTACCTGTATGTCTTCTTGGGAAAAGTGCCCATTCAGATCTCCTGAATTGGACACTTTTTTGTTCAGTTTATGAGATGTATATATGTTTTGGATACAAATCTCTTACATGTTTGCCAATATTTTCTCCATTGGTTTGACTTTTCACATTTTTTTACAGTGTTCTCAGAAGCACAGGTTTTTAATTTTGATGAAGTCCAACTTATCTATGTATGTGTGTGTGTGTGTGTGTGTGTGTGTGTGTGTTTTAGGTGTCATATCTAAGAAACCATTACGTAACCCAAGGTGATAAAGATTTACATCTATGTTTTACTTTAAAGAATTCTATAGTTTTCACTTTTACATTTAGGTCTATTTTGAATCAATGTCTGTAAGATATAAAGAAGAGGTCCAATTTGACTCTTTTGCATGTGGTTACCCAGTTGTGTCTAGCACCATTGTTGGAAAAAAACATTCTTTCCTCATTAAATTGGCTTGGCACCATTGTTGGAAATCAATTGACCATAGTTTACTTCTGGAATCTTAATGCTATTCCATTGATCTATATGTTTATTCTTAGGCCAGTATCACACTGTCTTGATTTACTGTAGCTTTGTAGTATGTTTTGAAATTGCCAACCGTGAGTCCTCCAACTTTGTTCTTCTTTTTCAAGATTGTTTGGCTATTCTGAGCTCCTTGCATTTCTATGTGAATTTTAGTATCAGCTTCCATTTCTGCAAAAAAGGCACCTGGGGTTTTCATAGATGTTATGTTGACTCTATAAATCAGTTTGGGGGATGTTGCCATTTTATAATATTAATTGTTCCAATCCATGAACATGTAATAGCTTTTCATTTATTTACATAGTCTTGAATGTCTTTTAACAATATTTTGTACTTCTCAGTGTAAGATTATTGTACATTTTTATTAAATTAATTCACAAATAAATTACTTTTTTGAGTCAATATCACAAAGTTAAAACACCACAAAGCTCACTGTTCTCCCAGAGATTCAGCCATTCTTATTGAATAAATGCTCTGCCAGTTGTTGTAAATCTTTGGTTAATTTCCGGAGTTCTAAAACAGTTGCTTTTGCCAATTTTTGCCATGGTTCTAATTTCTCTTTTGGAAGAGTGAATTTTCCAAAATCTTTTTTACTCTGGCATATCACATAATGAGGACTGCTTGATTTTTTATAACAGTGCCTTATTTATTTTTTTTATACCACTGCCTTATTCATTAAAAAAAAAAAAAAGATTTTATTTATTATTTTTAGAGAGAGGGGAAGGGAGAGAAAGAGGGAGAGAAGCATCAATGTATGGTTGTCTTTCACCTGCCTCCAGCTATGGACCTGGCTGGAGACCTGGCTTACAACCTGGGTATGTGCCGTGGCTGGGAATTGAACCAGAGACCTTTGGGTTTGCAGGCTGGTGCCTTATCCACTGAGCCACCAGTAGGGCCTGCCTTATTCATTTTTAAGTATATTTTATTGGTTATGCCGTTACAGTTGTCCCAATTTCTTTTCCCTTTGCTCCCTTCCACCCAGTAACCCTCTTCCCTCCAGCAATCCCACCCCACCTTAGTTCATATCTATGAGCCATGCTTATAAGTTCTTTGGCTTTACCCTTTGCTGTAATATTCTTAAACATTCCCCTGTCTGTTTTGTTTCTACCAATTATGCTTCTTAATCCCTTTCTCACCCTTCCGTCTCCCAATTGATATCCCTCCACATGCTTCCCATATCTATGATTCTGTTTCTATTCTGGTTGTTTGCTAGTTTGTTTTTGTTTTTATTTTTAAGATTCTGTTGATAGTTGAGAGTTTGTTGTCATCTTAATGTTCACAGTTTTGATCCTTTTTTTTTTTTTTTTAAAGATTTTATTTCATTATTTTTAGAAAGAGGGGAAGGGAGAGAGGCAGAGAGGGAGAGAGACATCAATGTATGGTTGTGTTTCACCTGCCTCCAGCCACAGACCTGACTGGAGACCTGGTTTGCAACCTGGTTATGTGCCCTGGCTGGGGAATTGAACCTGCAACCTTTGGGTTCGCAGGCCGGTGCCTTATCCATTGTGCTACCAGCCAGGGCTTGATCTTCTTTTTCCTAAATAGGTCCCTTTACCATTTCATATAACAAAGGCTTGGTGGTAATGAACTCCTTTAGCTTTACATTGTCTGGGAAGCACTTCATCTGCCCTTTATTCTAAATAATAACTTTGCTGGATAGAGTGACCTTGGTTGTAGGTCCTTGCTTTTTGTCACTTGGAATACTTCATGCCATTTCTTTCTTGTCTGCAAAGTTTTTCTTGAGAAATCGGGTGATAGTTTTATAGGAACCCCTTGGTAGGTAATTCTTTTCTCTTGCTAGTTTTAAGATTCTTTTTATCTTTAACCTTTAGCATTTTAATTATGATGTCTCTTATGTTAGTCCTCTCTGGGTCTAGCTTGCTTGGGACTCTGTGCTTCCTGGACATGTATGTCTATCTCCTTCACCATCTGTGGGAAGTTTTCTACCATTGTTTTTTTCTTTTTCTTTTTTTTAAAGATTTTATTTCATTATTTTCAGAAAGAGGGGAAGGGAGAGAGGCAGAGAGGGAGAGAGACATTAATGTATGGTTGCTTTTCACCTGCCTCCAGCCACAGACCTGACTGGAGACCTGGTTTGCAACCTGGTTATGTGCCCTGGCTGGGGAATCGAACCTGCGACCTTTGGGTTTGCAGGCCGGCACCTTATCCACTGTGCTACCAGCCAGGGCCTACCATTGTTTTTTTCAAATAAGTTTTCAATTTCTTGCTTTTCCTCTTCTTCTGGTACCCCTATGATTCAAATGTTGTCCCAGAGATTCCTAAGCCTCTTCTTGTTTTATTCAATTCTTGTTTTTTTCCTTCTGTATGGGTTGACTGTTTATTTCTTCCTTATTTCTGATTCATTGCATTAAACTCTTGTCTCCTTTCCTTCACCATTGGTTTCATGTGGGTTTTACTTCATTTCACTTAGCATAGCCTTCCTTTTTTCCCTTGTGCATTTGTTGTACTTAATCTTATCTGTCACATTTGCAAGCATTGTTATCACCAGTGTTTTGAACTCTGCATCTGTTAGGTTGGCTATCTCCTCATCTCTCAATTTTTCCACTAGAACCTTCATCTGCCCCCACTCTTGGGTCATACTTCTCTGTCTTCTCAACTTGACAACCTTCTGTGTTTGCCCCTGTGTCTTAGGTAGAACTGTCATAACTGTTACATTGTAAGGGGTGAAGTCTTAGGTATTCATCACTATGGGGTAACCCATTTCACCACGTTGTGGCACTATATATTGGGGAGGGGTCTGAGTGGGAGCAGTGCTGCTTGCCCAGCAATTGCTCCATTTCCAGGCACTTCTCCCACTTTTCTTAGCTTAGTTTTTTGAAAGAGTGGTAGCTTCTTCCTCTACCCCAACCCCAACTGGATATCATATTAAGAAGCAATGTGGTTCTATTTTCCCTAGCCTGGAACCTAGAGCTGCATAGTATGGTCTGGGATGGGGATTGCTTCCCAGGTTTCCCTCCCTACTTTTAAAATGTATGACTGTGCTTTCCTCCATCTGGCCACAGCCACTGTTCTTCTGCTGCCACGGCCTCTGCCTCCACCACCACACTGCATCCTCTCCTTCCTGGCCCATTGATTTATTTTCTACCCATGGTATTCACATATCCGCCTGGTCTTTGAGGACATTTGAGTTTAGGGTAAGACGTAGAGGAAGGTTACTGGCAAACAAAAAGGTATGACATGAAAGTTCATTGGGGGTTCGTCTTGGTGGCTCTCAAGTTATATTTCAAACAGGTATACTGGGTCAAAATTCCCATTACTGAAGCCACAAATGTTAGAAATTGTTCCTTGGTGATTGGAAGTGAGAAAGTAATAAAGTGTCCAATAATAAGGCATATTTCCAATGTTTCTTAGTAGAGGTTTAACCCAAGAGGAATATCATGAAACATCAAATGTAGAGATGATGAAAGAATGTCAAGCGTCAACTTTAATCAATTCTTAGTTTTAACCAGGAGCTCAGTGTTAAGAAGATTCCTTTATACATATGGCCTTAGTGGGTCAGGTTCATCCACCAAGTTGTGGCCACTCAAAGGTGGTGAATGAGGAGAGTTTAATAAAGAGATTGTTTAGGAAGTTATGGGCAGAGTTATAAGAAATCAATAAGGGAGGGTGTTATATCATAGGCCAGAAATAGTGATTACCACTCTGAGGCCTAAGTGACCTTTACTAGGGTTCATTAAATAAATAAAAGTTTTAGTGATTAATATAGTTAGTTCTTCTTTTGGCTATTTCATTGTATCATAACTGAGATTATATTTAAGTCAATACTTTGTCCTTAAAATTTTTGGAATTTTTTAATTGAAAATACTTGGGAACATTTTTAGAGCTAATCAAATACAATTATTAACCTCTTCTATCAAATATTTCAATTCCATCTACTATAATGAGAGATTCCACATTTCCAAGGGGTTTCACTACATACCTCATTATCTTGCTTAATCTACACAGCAAATAAATCAGCATTGCCAAGTTTGAGAGTCTCTATGACCACCCTCACTTTGACACCAACTGTAACTTCAAGGGTCCTCAAGAGGCCCCTCAGATAATTTTCTAGAAGGACTCATAGAAGAGTTTCCCTGGAAACTCTTACACTCATGGTTATGATGAATTACAGTGAAAGGATCCCGGTTCGTATCAGCAGAGGGAAGGGGCACGCAGGGCAGCATCCAGGAGAGTTCCATGCAGGGCCTTCCAATTGTCTTCTCACAGTGGAGTTGTAAGCAGTGCTAACTTCTCTCAATAATGTGTGATGATATAGTGCATGGAATATTGCCCACTAGGATGCCTACCTGAGTTTTGGTGTCCAGACTTCCCACAATAAATCACATTGTTAGCATAGACCATCTGGCATGGCTTAAGGCCCCAGGTGAACAAAGATACTCATCAGGCAGGATATGCCAAGGTCTTAGAAGTTACCTTTCAGGCCAGGCCTTTCTTTGAACAAGGTTAATCCTTTACAACTCAAGAGTGTATTAGGGTTGTAGAAGCCCAGTTTAAAAACACAATAGAGAGGCCCTGGCTGGTGGCACAGTGGATAAGGTGCTGGCCTGTGAACCCAAAGGTCACTGGTTTGATTCCCCAGCCAGGGTACATAACGAGGTCTCCAGCCAGGTCTGTAGCTGGAGGCTGGTGAAAGGCAACCATACATTGGTGTTTCTCTCCCTCTCTTCCTCTCTCCTTTCCCCTTTCTCTAAAAATAATTAAAAATCTTAAAAACAAACAAATAGAATAAAGGAAATCCTACAGGCAGACAGACTTCTGTTAGGGATTTCCTTTTGTTCTTGTGGCTCAATTACATTTTTTGGTGTATGTAGAAATTACATAAAATTGTGTATACTGGACATCATAGGCTAAGGGAATTTCGACTATCGGCTGACTCTTAAACATACCTTCTATGTCCAACTCCAGCCACAACAAAAATCATAAGCTGCTGCTTCTGCTGCTATAACAGGGTTGGGATTGTCTGTGGGAGACAGGATGGGGTGGGAGGAGCAGGGGAGAGCAATGGGGAAAAATGAGACAACTGTCATAGAACAACAATAAACTAAGAAAAAGAAACAAACACCAAAAGCACCCTAGAAATAAAATTGTTTTTATAGAACTTAACTAGAAATTTAATTTCTGTGAGACCTATAATCAAGATTCTAGCCATGAAAATCATATTAGGTCACACATTTCTTCATCTCATTTGCTTATGATTGTGAAACAAAGAGCTAAGAACCCTGGGGAACACTTGGGTGTTTCCTTCCAGTGCAAAGTGGACTAGAGAATGAGGAAATCATGTGACCTATGAGGTTATTTAAGAGTGAAACAGGCATCCTCCAGCTAGAGAATAAAAAAAGATAGTTTACAGCATCATCTGAAGAAAATTTTATAATGAAATTCTCTTTCAGAGGTGTTGGGTGTGGTTATTCATCTTTGACTTTGGTGAGCATGTAGCAGCTCTGGGCTCTGCCTTCCTGGTGAAATAATTGTAGATCACCTTGATATAATTTATCAACCCAAAGCACTCTCTCCGTAAATCTTAATACATTAGCAATGAATTCCTGTGGTGGAAAGGCTTTTTTTCTCCTTACTTTACATTTTGATTTATAGCCTGCCCTTCGCTGGGGCCATGTTTCTGGGAGGACAGTGATTCTCACTAATGGCTGCCTGCAGCCTATCCTTACATCATGACTACAAATAGCCAACAGAATAGCCTAGTACCGATAAGTATATTTTTATTTGACACATTAGTAAGTGCCCTTGTAACTGTGCTTTTTCGGAAAAAAAGAAACACCCCCTTTGTTAAATAATAGATCAAACCAATGGCTTCCAGACTTTGTGAATTCGTGTACCAGGAAACTTACTGAAATTTTGGGGGAGCTCCCATAGAATTGTCAAATACTTTCTTTTGCCAAATTAAGACACTACAAGGAAAAAATGTCCTGAAATCTAAAATAATCATTTCATGAGAAAACATTTTGTAGTTTAAAACTTAAGTTTGTCAATGTGATTTGCTGATCTATTTTCTGCTTATATCCTATCATTTCTGCTCAGGTCCAATGTCAGTCTTCTAAATGACATCTTCTAATAGTTATTTCAAAGGACATTATGAGTAACTAGCTCTCTTCACCATGGAGACAGGGTAGCATAATAATAAACACCAAGGAATCTGGAGCAGAATGCCTGTGCTTGAATCCCCATTAGGCCACTTACTAGCTGTGTGACCTTTGTTGAGTTACTTAACCTCCCTGTATCTTAGTGTCATAATCTCTAGTATGGTAATATTAAAGTATCTCTCAGTGTTGTTGTGGGGATTAACACTCGGAGTTAAAATATAGAAAGCACTTAGAAGAGTGCCTTGTAAAGTTGTATTATATAAGCACTTGCTATTATTGTTAATCTATGTATGCCAAAAAAAGCCCATATTTTGTTCTCATTCTTGAATTATACTTCAGTTAAGCATGGAAGTCTATGTTGACCATTTTTACCTTCAGCATTTTTGAGATATTACTCCACTAACTTTTTTAATCTATTGTTGAGAAGTCTGCTGTCATTATGATTGTCTTTTCTTTTCTTTCTAAATCTCTTATTCGCTTTTAAGGTTTTTCTCTTTATATTTGGTGATCTGTGCTTTTACTATTGTATGTCCATGTGTGGATTTAATTTCATTTTCTTAGCTCAAAATTCACTTTGCTTCTTCAAATTGAAGATTCATACCTTTCCTTAATTCCAGAAAATCATTATGGACTTTAACATTAGGTTCCGCTGCAAGTGATTTTAAAAACCCTCTAAATTAGAGTGGTTTGCATAAGATAGAAGTTTATTTCTTTCTCATGTAAATTAGACAATCTAAGTGGAGGTTAATGACATCAAAGCCTATGGGATCCTTCTATTTTATTGTTCTACCATTCTCAGCAAGTAGATTTCTGCTCAACTGATTTCATCTCTATTCCAGCCACTAGGAAGGAAAAGGTACAGAGAAGGGCCTACCTGCTCCCTTTAAGGACATTTCTGGAAGTTGCACATACTGCTCTGGTTATATCCTATAAAATAGTCATTTGGTCAAGCCAACCAAGGGAAGTGGGAAGTAGTGTTTATTTGGGGCAGTCAACTCCCAGTTAAAAATGGGTAATTATTAATAAGGCAGAGGGGGAGATTTGTTATTGGTAACAAGTCATAATCTTTATCATAGCTATTTTTATTTCAAATTTCTCCTCCTCATATTTCTTCTGTTACATTTTCTGCAACTCAATAGTAGTCTATTCTTTGTGTCTTTCCTTTGTATGTGCTGAGATTTCTTCACCTCTATCTTCCAATCTACTTATTTTCTCTTAAGCTATTTTATGTCTTGACTCTTTTTATCCTGTTTACTTTATATCATATTTGCTCTATTGTCAATAATTCTTGGGGCATGAATTCTGCTAACTCCCTTCCCAAAAAGTTGTTCTTCTTGCAAATATATATATTTCATCTTATCATGAATATTTCTTTCCATGGTGGCTTGTATATTCAGGATTTTAAAGTGTTACTATGGGGCAGTTTCATATTTATTTCTACCTGCATTCTTCATGTTTCCCTGGTTCAAACCAGTTTTTCTGTTGTTTTCTTGGCTTGGAAACTGACACGACTCATGAAGGCATATATGACTCCCACTCCTGTGTAGTTTGGGGCATGTGTCATCTGAGTGGTAATTAGTTTCCTTCCTCCCCAGATTCTCAGGTTATTCACAGCACAAGCTCTTCTAACATCCTGGTTCTATGCTCAGCTCCAACTCCACACACACAGGGACTCATCTCCCCTTCTAGCTCAGCTCTTAAAACCCCTGCCCCTAAGTTCAACTTCAGATTCCATTTTTCCAGTTGTCTATTTAGCCTTACTTCTTGTTCACCACTTTAGTGTTCTCTTCATTTCTGGGACTTCAGGATTTCAGTTTCTTATTTTAGTGCTTATTTGTACATTTTTTGTTATATTTTAATGAATATTTATCTGTATTAGGAGTGATGGGTGCTTCCCAAATCAACAGTCCATTATAGTGATAAGAAATCTAACAAAGAGCATCTGAAATCCCCCAAAGCAGTAAAATGATTATCTTTCAATAAAAGTGTTGAAATTATTTTCTTGATACTTCTTATACTGGACTTGTTTTTTCATTTGTAATGGGCCACCATTGTCATGTTGGTTGACATTTGGAAATAAGAGTAAATGGACTGGGCATTAAGAAACTAAGGTCCTAGTTTTATTGCTTGCTAACTGCAAACTTGGGGAAATCACTGAAGTTCTCTGAGCCTATATTTAGCTATAAAATTAGGATATTATTATGTGCTTTGCTCATAGGCTTATTATAAGGATCAAGTAAGATAGATAACAGATTTGAAAATGTTTTAAAGCTTAAAACATTTTATAAATTTATGGTATTAGAGCAATATTAAGGGTTGAAAACCATTAGCACATTCATTAAGGCATTCTTAATGTATTAAATTATACAAAAGATTATAGTTTTTGTTTGGCTTGGTAAGCTGGAAAAAAGATCCTATATCTTGGTAAAGGCTATTATTGTATTAAAGTACCTAGTATGGGAGTTACTGTACTCAGAAACCATTTTTCTTACAAAATTTAAGAGCACTATCTGTACGAAGCGGCTGTTATAACTTTAATGGACTATGAAATTCATCAAAGAGAGGTACATCTCTGTTAAAAAACAGAGACTTGAACCTAGAAATCATCAATTCATTTTATTATTATGTACTTTCTCAAACAATGGACACTGAGAGTTCTGCTATTTTATGAGACCATAAGTATTTTTTTAAGCTTTTATTTTTGGAGTGAGAAAAAGAGAGGGAGAAATGTCAATGTGTGGTTGCCTCTTGCACACCCCCAACTGGGGACCTGGCCCGCAACCTAGGCATATGCCCTGTCTGGGAATCAAACGGGCAACACTTTAGTTCACAGGTCGGTGCTTAATCCACTGAGCCACACCAGCCAGGCATAAATATTTTTTTAATGTAGAAAAGATATCCCCTCACTTGAAAATCTTGAGAACCACCAACCTAACCTATGATAGTGGTCTGCTACCATAGGTTCCAGGTCCTTTATCTCTCACTAAAATATATTCTCTAAGAAAGAGGACTGTGTCAATTCTCAGTGATGTTTGTCAGTAAACTGTGAGGCCTATTATAGGGAAGTTATTTACTAATGGTTAAAGTACAAAGTTTGCAAATGGTTTACTTAAAAGGAAATTAGAGATTGACTCAAAATGGCAGGCAAATATACATATTGTCTGCTTGTTGCCTACTAAATCTCATAAAATACATATGGATATAGATAATAAAATAGAGTTTAATAGCATTAAAAAACAAGGAAACTTACCATCAGGAGAAACACATGTTTAATCAATTAAAGATATCACCAAGAACAAATGTATGTAGGAACGAAACTAAATGAAAAATTCTGACATGTGGATGTAGGTCTTATAGAACTGTATGCTGGAGTCAATGGCTATTAAGAAGTAGAAGGGATTCTGGGCATTTATCAATTTGAGAAATTAGACATCATGTGGAGCAGCAAATCAGCCATCCCCTCCCTGTTCTGCTTGTGCTAGGCACTGGGACAAATTCTGGGTAAAAGCAAGGCAGTGCCTGAGTAGCTACTGACCTCCAGAAGGACCAAAGTTCCTCTCAGACAAATCATTCTCAGATCCCGTCTGACCGTGTATCCCAGCCCTGTCCCAAAGTCAGGCTATAATGGACAGAAAGAGCTTATACTGATAAAGACTTGGAAATCTCATAATCGACAAGATTGTACAACCAAGAATCAATGAACATTTAAGAAAAAGTTACAGTACCAAGAAAGTGAGGCATTGCATTAAACAAACAAAAATAATTGACTTAAGAGAGGAAACAAAAGGTATAATATTCTAAGGGGATAAGAGGGACTGTCATATCTATACTATAGGAAGTGTCTTACATGTTTAAGAAGCATGCATAGGTCTTGGACATTTAAAATAGAATACTAAAATTTTTATAAATTTCAATAGATGGCTTGGCATAATAATGGACATGGCTGGAAAGCAATTTTGTAGAAAGTTAATGTCAAGAGGCTGTTGCATTGTTTAGTGGTCAAGTACCATGAGAGAAAAGTTAAGAGGCATAGAAGATAAAATCAAGTTTTCCATCATTCAGCTAGTAGCTGTTCAAGAAGGAAAGAAGAGCGAGAATGGAAGGGATGGAAGTAATAGAAAAGGCTAGAGATTAAAATTTCCCATGGTGGGAAAAATACAACCTTCAAATTTCAAGTGTTTTTGAATTCTTTTACCTCCACTTTTGACATTTGAATCATCCTCCTTGTTGTATTATAGACTCTTGCTCATTTTGATCATCTTCTTTGTGTGATTTGTAAATTTTGTCTGTGATCTTATCTTCATACAGGACTTTTTTTGGTGAGTTGTGGAAATAGAGTTTTGTGTTTGTCTTGTTGAGTACTGAAGTGTTATCACCAGTAGGATTAATTTTTTTTCTTTTTTCTTTTTTAAAATTTTATTGTTGTTGTATTACATCCATCCCCTTTTTGCTCCCCTCTCTCCCCCTCCCCACCCACCTATTCCCCCCAAAGTCAATCCCACCTGTTGTCCATGTCCATGGTAGTAGGATTAATTTTAATGCTGGTTTTGTGTTTGATTAGATGTCCTGTATATAAATTCAAATTCCAAACTGGAATGTGGCACAAGCTGGAGGCTGTACTTTCTAACAAAGATTTTATTCACTAACTATAGTTCTAGGCAGGGGCATACTTTCTTGCTGTCAGCCTGGTTGTATAAATGGAGTTCTTCTAGTCTGCCTTGTACCTATAGGCCAGCTATTTGAGGTTCCTAGTTTTATGCAGGTTCCAATTTCAAATCTTTACTTAGGATGTCGTAAGTTTCCATTGATGTTCCTGTGCAGATTAAAATTCAAGTTCCTAGCCTTTAAGACCCATCTCCCAGTCTGCTAACAACTGCTATCCCCTTTCCACATATGCACCAAAGTTTGCATTCTTATTGCTCCAGTTATAGGTTATATTTATACTATGGAAGATTATACAGCTATTAAAATAATGAGGTGGTCTACATGTGTTGGCAAGGAAAGATCTCCAAGATATATATTGATATACAAATATGTTCTCTATTTGGAATATGGGGACTTTTCTGTTTTGTGAGCTTGGCTATATATTTATTTGTTAATTTTTTCTTTTTCAGCATTTCAAGGTGTTTGTAATGAAAGGGGTTTGCTATTAGCCTTAATCTGCTATTAAGAACTGGAAGTCCCCAATGAACAAATATAGAATAATGGTATTGATTTGTTTGTAGTCTGTTAAAATTTCTGTAGTGGAGGAGAAAGAGATAAAGATACACCTATAGTCTTATTGAGAGTATAGATAACAGTGTGTAAGTGATATATTTCCATGGACATTTCTAGAGAGCTTTGAAATACTCTCTTGGCAGCAGAGGGATACTTCGCCTACTTCCACTTGTGTACAACATAATATAGTTTCTAGTAGATGCATTCTGACATACCATATGTACCAAATAGAATAGCTGGTAGAGTTAACCACACCAAACTCATCCAAAAAAGCAAAGGTTGAATTAGTGCCAGAAATGATCTAAGTAAAATAGAATACACTTTTTTTTTTAGGAAATATTTTGATATTCTAAGTACCCATATGTCTTTAAATTAAGTGTACGTGTGTGTTTTGTACTGAAGAGATGTTCTTAAATTTTCACACTCTAAATTACATATAGAGGGATTCAGAGTTTTAGAATAAGGAGTAAATGTTAAGGTTACCAAGCAACATTATCCTTCAATTGAAATTTATAGTAATAGTGATGATGGGATCACATGGGTCACTCATTGATCAGTGTGTGCATAATTGCATGCTCAATAACCTTATGAGTTCACTATTATTCTAATTTTACAGATGGGGAAACAAGCCTAGAGAGGTGAAGTAATTTATCCAAGGTCACAAAGCTCATACATGGCAGAGCCAAAATTCCAGCCCGAGTTCGTTTGATTCCAGAGCCAAAACTAATGACTATCTAAATGGGCCTTTCTTCTAAAAAGCTGGTAATAATTGTTCATAAATAATGTGACATAGAACCCTGACTGGTGTGGCTCAGTTGGTTGAGTGTCGTCCCACAAAACAAAAGGTGTCTGGGATTCCTAGTCAGGGCACACACCTGGCTTGCGGGGTTAGCCCCTGGTCGGGGTATGTATGAGAGGTGACCAATTGATGTTTCTCTCTTGCATTCATATTTCTCTCCCTCTCTTTCTTCCCCCTTCCCCTCCTCTAAAAATAAATAAGTAAAATACTAAAAAAATAATATGACATAGAAATATGTCTCATAATCCATCACCCATTGGAGACCACTCTTAAAATTTTGGTATGTTGTCATTGTCAATTTTTATTCTCCCATTTATGTAAATTCTATGCTCTGAGGTTATTGATAAGAGGAAAAAAAAAAAAAAAACAAATGCAAGGGCCTGCCTGTATGATGACCGTGAAATGTCTCTACATTCCAAGGATTATGTCTTTATCTGAAGATGATAACTTATCCTGACTTTTTATTGGTGGGTTTGAGGGACTGTGCCCGTTGATCAGAGCATCTACTGCAGTTGTTTGAGAGGCGCCTGCAATCTTCTCCCTTCTCTCAGGACTTATGGGACTTGCCTTGGCTGCCTCTATCAGGTCTGTTTCTGATAAGTGAATGTTAGTCTTTAACAGCTCTTGGGAATTTTGTCGGCAGAGACCCGGTGAGATCATTTTGCTTTCGGCTGGATTTCCTTTCTCCATTTTTGTGGAGTGTTCCGATGAGCCTGACCCTGGAGCAGTCAGTAATGCCTCTGTTCCCTTAGGAACTCTTGGCCTACTCCCTGGTTTTATCTCTGCCTGAATAAAGACTCCGTGTCGCTGGAAAGGAAAATAAAGTTGACATTAACCAGGAAGCACAAGTTGCTGGAACTGTGAACTGAATTCATGTGTTAGATCAAGACCTGGTGATTCTGACATTTAGGCTTCTGCTTCTTCACTGGCTGTCACCTTAGACCATGATAATTACTGGTGAACCTTTTCAACAAATTATAAAATATAGTACACCAGAAAATGAGCAGGAAGGGAAAAGCAGAAAGTCAGAGATGCAGCATCTCATTATCTCAACTTTGCTATCATTTGGATTGTATGAGATTATTCATATCAAATTTCATTTCTTGCTCTATGGGTTGCTATGGATACAATAGAAATGACAGTTCATAGACCTGAGGATTTATGATTGCATCCCAAATGCCTATTAGTTCCAACAAAAGACTTAGTTACAATGAGATGTAAAAACAGAGATTTGTAGTTGGAAAATATCCAGCAATTGACTAGCACATTTCTTTTTGGTCCCCCTGCAACACAAACATAAGCATATCAAAAAATTTATCTAAATGAATTTATCTAAATGAATGATTTTAGTTATTCAACCAGAATTCCAACAATCGTGATCCAAAATTAGGATATCATTCCTTAGTTTTAACTATGACATGGTTGAGATTTTATCCTATTAATAACCATTTTAACTTGTTTAAATAGACTTGGAGAAAGGTGATAATGATTTGAAAAGGCTTAAGTTTAATTCTAACATAAATATATCCTTTTCTAAAGCATTAAATAATTGATTCTAAATACTGTCTCACCTTGCCCCTGATAGGCTCATTGGGAGTTTTCCGGGCATCATATTGATGTATAAAAGAGATGCGTTCTATAAAATTCTTTTGAAGCTCTGCAGATGCATCAGGAGAGGCAAGTGGAACTAAGAGGAAAAATGAAATTTGTGAAGTCAGGACAAAAGTTAGATTTGTGGATGGATATAAAATCGGCATTCATAATATTCATGCTTTATCAAAAATACTAATGAAACTAAGTTCTTTTAAGTATGCAAGGTTACTTATACACATCAAAATAATAAATGTAATTGATTCAGCATTCTTTATGAAAGGAACCAAATTAAAACGACAAAATTAGCTTCACGTGTGCAATTACTAGTAATTTAAAAAACTAATATTAATGCAATAATGGCTTTAGAAATCTGTTAGGTACACTTCTTGCACAGATACCAACCAAAGTTTTGAGGAAGGCATAAGTACAATATATTTTTCAACTTATTTTTACTCCTAGAAAGGCTTTGAAAAATGGATAAGTTGTTCCCAGCTAATACCAACAGAATGAACTGGAAGACTGGGGCTGCTGCGTTTGTAGTTGAAAACCTATTTTTTTCATTTCTCATTGACAGAAGCTCTGAAAAGTTGCAAAAGTAAAATAACCAACCTGAATGATGGGAAGATGGGGATTTTTATATTAGTCTCTCTACATTTAGTATTTTAAATAATTTTTAAAGGTTTTATACATTTATTTTTAGAGAAAGCGAAAGGGAGAGGGAAAGAGAGGGAGAGAAACATTGACGTGTGACAGAAACATTGATTGATTGCCTCTCACACACCCCAAACTGGGAACTTGGCCTGCAACCTAAGCATGTGTCTTGACCAGGAATCGAATCAACAACCTCTTGGTTTGCGGGGCAACACTCAACTCTGATGAACCACACCAGTCAGAACTAGTATTTTAAATACTTTTTAAAATTCACTTTATTTTTAGCATACAAGGTTATGTAAGGAGTCAGGTTAATTCCCAATTTAGTGGCATAAAATTCTATTAAGCCAAAAATTGGAAAATTCCCCCTTTTATAGAAAGTATGTATGTAAGACCTTATGTACACTCTATCTGTGAAATCATAACAAGAAACTGGTAACATTGGTTTTGTATGAAGACAGAATTAACTGACGGATTGATAGAGGTGGATTAACTTTCACTCTATATCCTATTGTACCACTTGAATTTTCTACTGTATGCATGAATTAACTTAAACACAAAATTTAAGCATTTTAAGCATGTCTTTACAATTAGGTAAAATATACATTAAGGAAAATATATTAGTAAATTCACATTTATTAAGCATTCATGAATGTAATTCAACATTCAAACATTGATATAAATTAATGTTACAGCAAAAATCATGAGTGTTCAAATATATATTGCCTGATATGAAATGATGGTCTTTTCCCAGTTGGTAAAAAATGCTAACTGATAACACTTTATTGATTTCCAATTGAGATCAGATATTCAAAACTCATTTCCTATGTAAACATTACCTTTCTTTTAAGATTTACTAGCACACAAAAGAACAGCAGGTGCCAAAGAATTTTGTGGACAACTGTGACATTAAAAATTCTAACCATAACTTATTTTTTCCCACCAATTGGGAAAAGACTACCTGTTTTTGAGTGAATTCCTTGCTCCAGCTTACAGAACATTAGTGTTTTCAGAAACAGAGTTTGATAACTTTTTGAATAAAATAAAAAGCTCCAAATTGAGGCCTTAATCAGGAGGGGTTAATGAGGTATCCCAAGCCTGGGCTTTGAGATACCTCATTAGATAATGATAGACCTCTTTTCCCATTCCAGCTCTACCACATTTCCTAGCTGTGGCACTTGGAACAAAATTACTTGATTGAGATTCAGTTCCATCCTCTCTAAAAATAGGAATAATAATAAAATGCTTTAGGAGTGGTGAGGATTAAAGACTAAGTGTCTAGGATGCTCAGGTCAAAGTCAGGCAAGGGCTGACTCTGGTGTCCTGACCAAAGGGGAAGCCGTGGAATGGAGCAGGAGCATGAACGTGATGAACAACCAAAAATCTGTAGGGCATTGGTGAATCGCTATAAAGTGTTGGTGGCAGCTTGCAGGAGGGTAGGGAGGCCAGATGCAGCCAACAGAGGCTAGGTTGGTGAAAGCTTTTGAAATCTGCTCTCAACTTCCCCCATGTTGCCTCGGGAAAATCATTGCCTGCCGGAAGGGCTGCAAAAACTGACAGAAACTGGCAGAAACTGCCTAGCCATCTGTTGTTGATTCAGTAACATCAGAGCAGCTCAGAAGCCTCTTTGGGTAAGAAGGTGATTTTTTAAAAAAGGGTGTATGCTGCCCTATTGAGCATTTCCGCCACCATTCCCCTAGCAACCATCAGTGCTGGGAGTTAAAAATACCAAGAAATGGCCCTTCCCTCAGTGATAACTCTTTTTAAGAGTTTTAAGGGGAAAGAAGTAGAGTCCCGATTTGAGGACTGGTCTAGAACAGTGACATCAGATAGAGATAGTCAACACTGGTTTTGTGGGGACTTACGCTCTTTTCTTTCCTTAAATTCAATGGGATGCCCACAAGCCAGTCCTTGTCTTTAGCCTTTGCCTATACAGGGCTGCTGATTCCCCTCAGGGACCATGACCTAAGGTAAACTAGAGGGACACTATAAAAGAGAGACAACAAAATTTACAGTACATAATATGTGAAGCAGCATTACTAGGATCTGTGCACTAAGAGTTGAAATAAGCATCACAAATATCCTCAAAGATATAGAAGGCATTACTATGAAGCAAGAATTAGTGGTCATAAAAAAGAATCATATGAAATATTAGAAATAAAATAATAATTAAAATAAGAATTATATAAATAACAGGATTCATGAAGTAGAAAATTAGACAAAGAAGTTCTCCCAGAAGAAAGTAGGAAAGGAGAAAGAAAGAAATAAAATAGAAGCTAAAAGACACGGACAGAAGTACCAACATTAGAACTCAGGAGACCGAGAAGAAGAAATAGAAGGACATATTTGAAGAAACAATGATGATAAATATCCAAGTATTGAAAGTTCAAATACCTCTGATTGAAAGGGTTCCCAGATTTCCACACAGGTAGCAGGGCCAGGGGTAAGGAAGGCAGATGGGATGCAAAATTTAAGGGGCACTCGCATGATCCTGGGAGTGGGTGCCTCTGGGCTCCTTATTTGCCCCACTCTCTTCCCAATCCTGCAGGGTAGGTAAGGAAAAACTCATATCTAAGATGTTTATAGAGAAATTTAAGGTCATCTGAGACAAAGAAAAAATTTAAATGCTTCCAAAGAGGAGAGGTAGGTTACCAACAAAGCATATTTATGTCAATTTTCAAAATCACATTGGATACAATAACTGGTTTAATATTTTTAAAATATTAAAGGGAAAAGAACTTTAAGCCTAGAATCGTTATGTCCAACTAAACTGTCATTTAACTCTGAAGCCATAATAAAAAATATTGGAAGGTTAAAAAAATGCCTTGAAACACCTCCCCCTAAAACAGCCCTACTTTAAAAAATTCCTAGAGGAAAAACTCAAGAATAGTAATAAATCAAAGAGGGTACCTAAAATATATAGAAGAAAATAATCTTTTTGGTTTTCTTAAAAAGACAAAGACTAAAGAATAGAAAATTATTATACTTATAACACTCAGAACTAAAATTCTACTGTTTAACATAATAATGGAGACACTGGTGAATATTAGTTAACAAAAAGAGTATAATGAACGCAAAGGTAAAGGAAAAACTCCTTACTTGTAGGCTGATATAATTACCTGAATAGAAAAACCACTAGAATAAATAAATTATGAGAATCACAGTATGGCATGGTAAGCAAATAAGTATATAAAAATCAAAAGCATATTGCTATAATAACAATAAAATACTAGGAAAAAAATAAAAATAAGATATATTTTCCGTATATAAAAAAACTATATAGCCCTGGCTGGTAGAAGAGTGATTAAGGGACAACCTGCAAACCCAAAGGTAGCTGGTTCGATTCTCAGCCAGGGCACATAACCTGGTGCAAGCCAGGTCTCCAGCCAGGTCCATAGCTGGAGGCAGGTGAAAAGCAACCATACATTGATTTCTCTCTCCCTCTTTGACTCTCTCCCTTCCCCTCTCTCTAAAAATAATAAAATCTTTAAAAAAATACAAAAGACTATATAGTAGAAAGTTTCTGGGAAATAAAGAATTCAGATCTTTGTTGAAAAATATTTTAAACTTTAAACTTAAACAAAAATGGAACTGAATAGACATTTCATACACTTGGATAGAAGGGGAAATAGTATATTACTACAAATGTGGCATTTTTTTTCTAAATCTATAATGTCAACATAGCCCAATAAAAATTTCATCAGGATACTTTGAGGAATGTCACGAATTCCAGTTTAAATGGAAAAATATAGCTACATGAATAGAGTGGTCAATTCTGAAAAGGAAGAGCAAAGAATGGAAACTTTCCCTATTAGATATTATGACAAACAAAAAATCCATAAAATGAAAATATTGCAGTACTGACCAACTGAAAATTAACCTAATGAATAGCTCAGAAACAAACCATTTATATATAGTGAACTCTAAGATACATTTAAGGAGCCCTGCCTGGTAGCTCAGTGGATAAGATGCCAGCCTGCAAACCCAAAGGTCACTGGTTCAATTCCCCAGCCAGGGCACATAACCAGGCTGCAAGCCAGGTCTTCAGCCAGGTCTCCAGCCAAGTCCGTGGCTGGGGGCAGGTGAAAGGCAACCATACATTAATGTTTCTCTCTCTCTCTCCCTTCCTCTCTTTCTGGAAATAATGAATAAAATATTTTAAAAAAAGATATAATTAAGGAGGTCCCATGAGTCAACAATGGGAATGTAGATTGTTTAGTAGTTGGTGTCCAGAAAACTTCACTCCATGGAGTAATATGAAATAGGTCCCCTATTTAAAACTGCAAATAAAGGCGGAATCTAGGTGGAATCAAACTAAAGACATAATTATAAAAGGTAAAATTATAAAATCAAGAGAAGAAAATATAGGAGATTGTGTTTGAGACCTAACAGTAGGAAAACTCACCCTAAACAACCAAAATACAACCCATAGATGAAAACTTGATAAACTTGATTGCATCAAAATGTAGGATTCCTATTCAAAGAACAACACCCTGGGCAAAGCTCATAGAGAGATAGTAAATTGGAAATATTTGTAACATGAAAACTACTAAAGATAGGGCATCATTCATTTTATTTGTTAAAGAGTGAGGGCAATTTAAAGATATTTTCAGACAAACGTAAAAAGTTGGTCATTTCTAAACTCACAAATAACTATTTAAGGACATTAATCGGTTACATTGCTGGCCCCAGTGAACCAGCCTTCCCAGTACTTACATCCTTAATCAGTCCTCGCCTTATTAATATGAACTGGCCTTGTGATTGCTTTTATTTTATTTATTAATTTTCAACTTAACAATCTTATTTCCTTTTCACTTCTACAAGGAAGTAATGTTCTTTTTAAATTTTATTTTATTTCTTAAATATATTTTATTTATTTTGCTATTACAGTTATCCCAATTTCCCCCCTTTTGCCTCCCTCCACCCAGTATCCCATTTCCTCCGGACATGGGCATTGCTGGAGGAAATGGGGTTCATGTCCATGTGTCATGCATAGAAGCTCTTTGGCCTTTCCATTTCCTTTATTCTTCTTAATATCCCCTTGTCTATTCTATAACCACCAATGTGTACTTTTTTTTCCCTTTCACATCCAGACAATTCACCATTTAATTACTGCCTTCTGTCAGCTTCTCAAATCATATTAATACAAAGTTTTCTTTCTCTTTTTAAAATTAATTTTATTGTTGTTGTATTACATCTATTCCCTTTTTCCTCCCCTCTGTCCCCTTCCCCTAAAGTTTTCTTTTCATTATTTCAAAATGCCTACATTAATTCATTTGTTTAAAGAATTACTCTTTTAAGTAATATGAATTGCAATATTATCAAACACATGCAAAAATACATTTATACACATACATATTTTTACACATATTTAAAGTACATACTAGACTTTGAAAAATACAAAAAATTTAAAATATGCAAATAACATAATTATTACATGTTAAATGATAGTATTTTAGATATATTGTAGCAAATTAAGCAGTTTTTTCCTTCTTTAATACTTATTTTACTCTGGAATGCAATTTTTGTCAAATATATCACAGAAATGGTGCATTGTAGAACTCACTTTCACTTTCATGAAAATTGTCCTAGAAACAGTGCCAAACCCATAGTGTGATTGCTTTTAATGAGTAGGATTTGGCAGTAGTATGATGCCAGTTCCAGGCATGAACCTTAAGAAGCCTTAAAGCTCCTGATTTTGCATTCTTGGGAGTCCTGCACTGCCATGTAAGAAGTCCAGCCACCCTGCTGGAGAAATCACATGGTGAGACCTCAAGGGGATGGAGAGGCCTAATCCTTCCAGTGTTCTAGTTGAATCCAGTCCTCAGACAGCCTATCAATTGAATGCAGCCACATGAGCAACAACCAGCCAGACCAACTGAAGAACAGCCCAGCTGAGCCCAGTTCAGATTGCAGAATCATGAGCAAATAAAATGGTTGTTCTTTTAAGCAACTAAATTGTGGAGTGTTTTGTTATGCAAATAACAAATACTTCAGAAAGAAGTCAATTAAATTCATTTAAATGAATCATTGTTCATATAGTAGTAATCTATAACCTCTCAAAATTAATAACTTTTAAAAATCTCTTCATGGGATGAATAAAAGAGGAAGAGTAATCTGAACTATTATAGAAAATCCTTACCCAAACATTATGCCTATCAAAATTAAACATGTTTGTTTATATAAATATATGAGACTGCCCAAGAAGCCCACAGTAGTGTAGAACATCTATGTGAGAAAAAATCAAAGAAGATATTCAAGTTCTTAGTGGTTACTTTACATAAGAATTCAAATTGGACCCAAACTAATAACTTAAAAGAAGCCTTGTTAGGTGAGGCTTACAAAAAATAGAGCAAAGTCTATGAAGAATGTTTAAAATCAATACTCCAAAGTTCTTAGAAACTTGATCTAATTAAAACAGGAATTTTCTAAATAAGGATACAATAAATAAGTTGGCATCTAGCCATCTATATCTCATTAGCAAAGCTAAGATTTATTCAAATACACAACTTACTGCTGATATTGGAGGAAACTTAATTTTTACTTTGAGAAATTTTCGTAACATTTTGTTTGTATCTACTTTAAAAACATAAGTAATATTTGTCTATTAGAAAACCCATTCCTCTAAATAGTATTTATTTTGATCTTACATAAAAATATTATTTATGTAAAAATAATAGTACAGATTTTCAAAATACAGTGAAAAAAACAGAAACTTGAAAATAAGTAATTGTCATATTACCCCTTCATACAGAAAAAGCAACACAAACTGAAACCTTTAGAAAATTATTTTTGTTACAATATCTGAATTTGAAATTCAAAAGAATGTTCAAATATCAAGTAGTTGTTAAAGAGCTAGTTTCATTTAAATATAAAATACTTCCCTCACAAATTAGATCAGCTTTTCCAATTTATAAAGTTTTATTATGTAAAATCAAAAGTAAATACTTATTCTTACAGGGACTCCAATATGACGGAATATAGTCATTTGTTGAACTGATGTGGATGGCAGCCAGAAAATTTTCTGGTGACTTAAGACATAAAGGGCATTTTCACTGTCAGCACAAGATGACATTGCTGAAATGCCAAAGACCATGGGTAATTAAGGGGGCTGATGGAACAGGATGAACTATGAGATGACTTTTAATTGGCATTAGTATGTGTTTATATACATATTTTCTATGTCTACATGCATAATCTGGCATATATAGACTATATGCACATTTCAAAAAGTATAGTAAAAGCTTTCCTTTTCAAGTCATCTTCATCTAATATATAAATGCCATCTAATATATGAATAAATTGCAGGCCTGTATTGTTGTGTATGTTAGTTTAAATTACTTTATGAGTTTTAACTAATCTGTTGGATAACATGTAATTATCATTAAACTAATCAAAGATATTGGTTGAGTGTGGCCATTGTGCTAGGACCTGGGATATAGTAATGATCTTGGCAGTGAGAAATACCAGTAAAAAAACAGAGAGAGACAGGAGAGGGAGAAGGAGGAGGGAGGAAGAAGAGAAGAAGATGAAGGGATGAAAAGAAAGAAGGGAAGAAAGGAGAGAAGGCAAGTGGAGGGAGAAAAGGAGATGTCCACACCAGGTTTCCAAAGCTAAATTCCATGTCAATACCTAATTTAGTACAGTAAAATACTTATTAATAGAAATAGCTACCATTTGTTGTCCACTATACTGAACATGGTAGCAGACACTTTATTTCTTATAATAACAATGAAAAGTAACTGGAGGGCCTAAAAGGAGAGGAGTGGTATCATTTATGTTTTGTTTTGTTTTTTTAAGATTTCATTTATTATTTTCAGAAAGAAGGGCAGGGAGGGAGGAAGAAAGGGAGAGAAACATCAATGTATGGTTGCCTTTCACCTGCCTCCAGCTAAGGATCTGGCTGGAAGCCTGGCTTGCAACCTGGTTATGTGCCCTGGCTGGGGAATTGAACCAGCAACCTTCGGGTTTCCAGGCCAGTGCCTTATCCACTGTGCCACCAGCCAGGGCTCATTTCTGTTTTTAAAAGATCCTTCTGACAGTGGTGTAGAAAACAAATTATGGAGGAGAAAGGACAGAAGAGCAGTGGTTGCACCACATTGGTAAGTAAATTTGGGATATATTTGAAATGAGATGTTAAGATTTGTTGATGGATTGCAATGGAAGGTAAGGTTTTTAAGAATGACTTCTAGCTTACCAAAACTTGAGCATCTGGAGGAATAGATGGGGTATTTATTGAGATAGAAAAGGCTAGTGGAGGAAGGTTTGGATGGGGGAAATGAAATGTTCTATTCCAGCCACACTAAGTTAAAAAGATTGGCTATCCAAAAAGAGATGTTAAGTAGATGGTTGAATATGTAGTTTTGAAGATTGGTGAAGAGGCCAGGGCTGAAGAGAAAAATCTGTTCTATTAGTTCTTTTGACTTTACCCTTAATCGTTGATTCCTTATTTCACTTACTTTGAGTAGTATCTCTTGAGTGCTCATGTTAAATATTATTATCACCCTTCTACTTCTCATCTTCTGTCAGCTGTATATCTACTTTCTTGTCAAGGTTGATAACATAATTCTGTTCTGTAACCATATTTATATTTTCCATATTGTATTTATAGATAGATACTTAAAGTTGAGACCTACTAAATGGCATTTACAATATAATTGAATTTGTTCACTTGTGGTCCAAATATTGTTCCAGGACTACATTTCTTTCTCAGTGTGTCTGATGCCCAGTGCCACTTGAAAAAAAAAAAAAAAAAAAATGGAATCTAGTGTCCATGTCAAATAAATCCTCTTTTTCTAGGTTAAAAAATTATTTCCCCTGAGAACATTGAAGATGTCAACTAACTGTATATTGTCTCAGCTCTGCCTTATTCTATATTGAGTCTTATTTCTTAGCTGGTGACTTATTTTTCTTTCTCTTCATGGAATATTCTCTTTATAATTGTTATTTTCCAATTTCATAGTGATATCTAGGTGTGCATTTATTTCTCCTTCATACTTCAAAGCACTCAGTAGATCCTTTTAATGTTTTTCTTTTCTTTTTTTAATTATATTTTTCCAATGCCACTTATCTCTCTTATACTCTTCCCCCGACAATCACCACTGTTGTCCATGTCTGAGTCCTTTAATGTCTCTTTTATATTGGGAAACTTTCTTATTATTATTCTAGAGGCTGTGTGGAGCATGAGTTATTATTACAGGTACTGCAGTCAGACTATTCCAATTGTTGTGTATCTTTGGACAAGTTATTTAAATTCTGTGCTTGCTTTTAATCTGAAAAATGAGAGTATTAATTGTATTACCTTACTATTCCATAGGATTTGTGTGAGAATTGAATGAGTCAATATGTAAAAATGTTCCTTAAAGTCCTGGAAAAGAGTACATCCTCCATGAATGCATTGCATTGTTACTGGACAGCCTCCTACTGTTCCACACCAGCAATCAGAGTCCTACCACTCTGATGATAGACAAAAACTCTGGAGACAGAGCCCAATGGAAAGGGAAAGGAATCCTTTATTTTAAGTATATACAGCTTGAAATAATGGCAAGTTTCTGCCTCAAAGCCTGTTTCCTTTAAAAGCCCCCAAAGAAAATGACCCTGCCACCCTCTGCCAGCTTAGCTCTAGGCTGCACCAGGAGCCTGTCTTCCCATCCAAAGTACCATTCTCATCATCCTTGCGAGTCTGTGGGTCTAGGCATCCCACTCGCAATACATTGCCCCCTCCTCCAGCTGCTGTTAAGCCCTGTCTCCCCCCATATTAGTGCAGTGGGTCCAAAGCTCTGCCTGGGCGGCAGCAGCGGCACCAGCCATTGTTCAGGGCCCCAGCTAAGGAGGCTGCGGGTGGTAGGTGGGCACTGCCACCTTGGCTTCTTGGCGATGGGCCATCAACCCGTAGGGAGGGGCACGGGGGCCTGCTACTGACAGACACACCCTGGAGGTAGATGGGTAGTCGCTGCTGATGGCTTTCTGCAGCTTCCCGAACAGAGGAGGGGCATGGGGCTTGCCCCCAGCAGCCACCCTCCCGGGACACCCCACCTAGGCCTCCTCCCTCCCCTCTTACCAACCTAGTGCCTGCAGCACTGCTGGCTGGGCGAGTGGGGAATGCTCCCCAATGACGCGGTTTCCCCCAGGGCCCCAGGTTCAGGGGCCTAATCCTCTAGCTGAGCTGTGACCAGCCAATCAGGGGAGGGGAAAGCAGAAGTACACATCTTCTGTATACTCCTTTGAAGGACCACTCCGCCTTGATCCCCCTTGCAGAAGTGAACGGAAGGGTGTGTGTCTCTTATCCAGTCACCCGCCACACACACCTCCCCCTCCTAGCTCCAGGTGTCAGTCCTTTGGGCTTCTGTGCTGCTGAGTCAATGTGTGTCGTCCTAGTTGCTAGGGTAATGCACACCTGCTGTCTTTCTACACGTTTCCACCCCTTCCTATTTCAGGGGGTGATCTCCCCTGTTACAGTATTGGTAACTATCTCACCTTCAATTTTCTCTCTTTTTATTCCTAGAGCTCCAGAGAAGCTGGACCTTCCAGACAGATACCCCAGTTTGCTTTTATTCTCTCATATTTTCTAGCTTTTTTGTTGTCATTCTTTTATGCTCTGTGATATTTAAAGTAACCTGATCTTCCCCCCTCTTTTCTTTTCTGTTATGTCTGGTGATTGAGCCTATAGCTACTTTGGGGTTTTGTCAGGCAGATTGGCTCATCTTTAGTGCATCTCCTTCTATATATTCTAGATTGTTGCTTCTTTGCTCTTTTATCCATTAATAGGCTTTCATTCTTCCCACATCCCAGAAAGTTCTTCCTTCCGTTTTCTTGACTTGTATGGGTCAATTGATTTGCTACCATTTAATAGGGTCTTGGTAGGCCAGGGATTCAGATACAGTCATACCTCAGTACTTAATGGCTTCACAACTCATCAATGCCTGTACTCGTCACATTTTGACAAGAAAGAAATGTTACAGCAACTGGCACCTGCTCTGGACTCATTGTACTTGCTAGAACTTGTCTGAGTCAGGAGGCTGCCCCACAAGAGGAAATGCTTCATCATTTGGTACTAATCAGTTTCAGCACTTATCACGAGTTCCGTAATGAGTTACCAATGAGTTGCAGGGTACTACTATATTCGTATATTCGTATTCAGTTTACCATCCTAAATCAGAAAGGAAACATTCTAATCTTTCTAAAGCAGAGGCCATTATTACGGGTTATCTAACAGCCCTCTCCCTTAACTGCCATCCTTGAGCTGGTAATCATACTGAATATGACCATTTGTCCTAATCTTCAATCTTGCTGCCTTTTTGGTTTGCTTAACTAGACTGGCCAGATGGCAGAGGCCAGAAAGCTAAAGCTAAGTGAGGCACTGTTGACCTCTAAAAGTAATTCTTTGTTGTCTCCCGTCATGTTTAGAAAATTTGAAGTTGAGCTTATGAACTTTTGTATGGAGTAAGAACCAGACTGCTACTCAATAAATACTTTTTTGTTTTTACTTAATCTAACACTTCTTTAAGACTTGCTATATCCTAATCCAGAAATAGAAATGACTAGGTCATGGGTTAAGAAACATTGTGAAAGACTAAGTTTATTATAGTGGCATGGTCAGGCAAAACAAATTTTAGATCTGAAAATGTTTTAATAGTGTATGTAATAGTATGAGTATTTTCTAAATTATATTTTGTGGGATATCAAGCATGTGAGATGATATCCTGAAAAATGGTGAAGTGGTCTATAAATGGGAAATATAGCATTCTTTATTCCTCTTTTTGGAAATTCATTATGTTTATGTTTAAAATAAAGATTTTAGGAGCTCTGCGTATGTATGTGTATATATGTATTATAAAACATATAATCTGTTTAACTTTGCAAATTCAGTTTTGTAAAACTTGACCACTTCCCCCTTTTTTGAGCATCTATAAACAAACAAACAAAACGAGTGTCCCTCAGGTTGTACTTAGAGAAATTCTGTCTTATAGTATTGCCCACTGTTAGTTCTGATTTTTAAAATTTGGTGGCAAGAAAGAACAGAATGCTACTAAGTTTATGACTTGGAGGCTGGTGTTTAATGGTCAATACAATTTTATTATGTTGTAGTAAATGTGTTTGGAGATAAGCTGTCCACCAGGAAGGGATAAAGGACAGGCTTGTTAAGGGCTACACTGCCTGTATATTTTCAGCTCCTGTAGAGAAGAAATTTTCTCAGGTGGTGCCAGCAGATCTAATACATCTTAAATTGACAGGAGTACCCTGAGGTAGCAGAGAAGAGGCTTACCACTGCTAACCTTACCTATTCCACAAGAAGGCTTTTGCAACTTGCTATATTTGATTGGCAAAACCAATGGACATGTTGGTTTTTGAAAGTCACTCCTCTGGGTGCTCTTAGTATCATACGGTGGTTGGAAGTGATGTTCCAGTCCTTTATCATATGACCACCAGTCAACCTTTATGGAAAAAATTGGAAACAGAAAATTGGATACAGTAGGACATTTTTGTGTGCTGCTTGATGTCTCTGAATGTTCAGTAAGTTGACTCAGCATGTTGCGGACATTTGAAGACAAAGTTCTAAAGTCTAAGAGCATATTTTCACACACTTCTTAAAAGACACCTAAAAATTAAGCATACATTTTTAGCTAAAATACAGATGCTAAATTCTTAAAGTAACTTCTATTAATAGATGGAGTTATAAAAATCAACAAAATAGTTATATTTCTATTTTATGCAATTTTATTATATATGTACACATGTATGCATGCATATTAAATAAGATTTCATCTAAAAAATATGTTCTATACTTTTTTTAATGATGACCTTATTTATTTTAAAAAAAATTATTATTTTTTAAAGAGAGGAGAAGGGAGAGAGGCAGAGAGGGAGAGGGGCATCAATGTATGGTTGCTTTTCACCTGCTTCCAGCCACGGACCTGGCTGGAGACCTGGCTTGCAACCTGGTTATATGTGCCCTGGCTGGGAATCAAATCAGCGACCTTTGGGTTTGCAGGCTGGCACCTTATCCACTGTGCCACCAGCCAGGGGTATTCTATACTTTTCATTATGACCATACAAATAATGTATTATCTAAAGTGATAGTTTTAAAAGTCTTAAGTCCATAAACTACACCATGAAATACATTTTATATTTTATGCAAGAGTACACACTGCATACACATACAGAATACTCAGTCTCACAAAAACTATACTTATTCCTACTACACGCATGCAGTTGGCTATTTTTCTCTTTTATTTCTTTTCTATTTTATTTTACAATGTCTGTTGCAACCCTTGGAGTTTTCTGGGGGCAAAATGCTTTTGGAGCAGGAAATCAAGGAAAGGTTAAAATTTTAGGGAAGTATGTATGTACACTTTTCATAGTTTAAAGTCAGAGGTGCTCACCTTTACATTCTTTGGTAAGGAAAATTATCTTCAAATTGAAAAGGATGGGATAAATGTGCATGGAGGAAGAGAGAGTTAGACATCACTTTGCAGCTTTAAATGAGGGCCAGCTGTTAGGACAATGACAAATTGTAACCAGAAGTAAGTTTGCAGAGATCAAAGAAATTTAGGAAGTAGGGAATTTGAGAGAATAGAGGAGACCAGCTGCTTCATTTTTCAGAATGGGTTAAAAGGTGAGTTACAAAAAATAAAACCACTTGATGTAGATCCTAGGAATTCTAGAGCAGATTACTAAACAGATGATGTCCTCTCACTATCTGGCTGAAAATAGTCACGTTTGATGATTGTCAGTGTGCCTGGTTCTTGCAGTTCCGCCATTATGATAGTGCTTATTATGCCAGGAGGTGTAGATGCATGGGCCTTCTCTCACTCTCACCACAATTCCACCAGGTAGGTACACCCACTTGACAGATGAAAAAGTAATTTCCCCAGGATATATCACCAGCAGGCAGGAGAGCCGTCACAGTTCAAACCACCCCTCACCTGCACACGCTCCCCATTTCTGTGCCACATTGTTGTATCAAATCTGCTATGGAATGGAAAGCCAGATGAGCACAAACTGACTTAAATTAGTTCAAAAGTAAAAATAAAAGGGCACCAAGTGAGTATCCTCAGAAAGACCTCCTCCAGTAAGGTTTTAAGGGCTGCACTTTAAATAATCTCCTTCTGTTGATTGGAAACTTATTTTGCTAATACCTAATAACTGGGAAAATGACTCTGGGGTAAGGGAACCTAGGAAATGCCTGTAGACTTCACTTTATTTCCCCCTCAAACATGACTGTAATGCAAAGACTTTCTTTAAAGCAGATTCTGATTCAACATTCGAGAAGAATTCCTTTGAATTTAGACTTTTTACCAGAATGGTCTCTTTAGTTTTACAAAGGAAATCACTTTTTGTAAAGTGTGACTAATGAGTTTAAGACACCATAGTTGGTAAAAATGTTCTGATTAGTGTTATAAATTGGGCGAATTCTCACTTCAGTGGGGTGAAATCTAGGTTTCAGAAATGTTTTTATTGATTCTGTTTCTGGGTGGTGTGCCCTGTCCCTGAGAAGGCTGGCTTGTCCCTGGAAGAGAGTGTGTATGCACCCGTGCACATGTGCTTGCCTTTTTGGTCCAACCACTTGCTTATCAGAGATTATAAGATTAAAGATAGACGTGCAAGCTTGTATTATTTCTCTTTTCTTCACCCCATTCTAAAAAGAAAGACTAAAAATTTACTGCTCTGTCTACCATCTGTCCAGGCTTTGGGGGTCACACCACACTGACAGATGGTAGAGGGGGTTTTGCATTAAAAAGATAATTGTTTCCAGTTCAGAACTTTGAACCCAGCCCAGACTGATGTGGCTCAGAGGGTTAAACATTATCTCACAAAGCAAAAAAGGTCATGGTTAGATTCCCAGTCGGGGCACATGCCTAGGTTGTGGGCCAGGTCCCCAGTTGGGGGCGCGCAAGAGGCAACCATTGATGTTTCTCTCCTTCTCTTTGTCCTTCCTTTCCCCTCTAAAAATAAATAAATGAAAACTTAAGAAAATAAAGAAATACAAATAAGTCTTTAAAACAAAAATCTCTGGACACAAAGATAGAAAGAAGTACCCCCCGCCTCGCCCCGTTCCAGCCAAGGCTTGTTTCCCTTCTTGCCTCAGGATGACTGTCCTTAGGGTTCCATGGTAGGGAGATGCCTGGAGATGCCTGATGGTGAGGTCCCCTATTGTCCCCTAGTCTCAGGAAGGCCTAACAACCAAGTTTGTTTGACTAGAATTAGTCAAACTTGGGAACAACTGTGAAGCAGTCTACGTTATACATGTGGTGTCCCTAAGCCTTTAGAAATGCATTAGTAAATATTACTTATTTTTCATTCTTTGGGAAATTAAGGGAGAATCCTCAGGAGACAGGTAGTAAAAGAAAGTGAGACGTCCTGGAGAAGCCAGCTGAAAGAAGCAAGAGGCGGTAAGCTGAACCCTACAGCCACAGCCCCAGTGGACAGGACAGGCCAGGGTAGCTGCTGCTGGTGGTGAGGTGTGGAATGTGAAATCACATTTGAGGGATTCCTAGAAACATGGGGACTTTTAAAAAATCATTGTTTATTTTTCAATTACAGTTGACATATAATATTATATTAGTTTCAGGTGTACATCTCAGTGATTAGACATTATATAACTTGCTAAGTGATTGTCCCAATAAATTTCATACTCATCTGACACCATACATAGTTATTAGAATATTATTGACTATATACCCTATGCTGTACTTTACTTCTCTATGACAATTCCGTAACTACCAATTTGTAGTTCTCAATTCTTTCACCTTTTTCACCTATCCCCCTAATCCCACTCCCATCTAGCAACCATTAAAATGTTCTCTGAATCTATGAGTCTGTTTCTGTTCTGCTTGTTCATTTATTTTGTTTTTAGATTCAATGGTTGATAGATATGTATTTGTTACCATTCTATTCATATTTTTTATCTTTTTTCTCCTTCTTAAATAAGATCCTGTAACATTTCATATAATACTGGTTTGGTGGTGATGAACTCAGCTTTTGATTGACTGGGAAGCTCTTACATGTCCTTCTAAGTTATAGCTTTGTTGGGTAGAGTAATCTTGGTTGTGAATCCTTGCATTTCATCACTTGGATATTTCTTGCCAAACCCTTTTGGTCTGCAAACCTTCTGTTGAGAAGACAGCTAACAGTCTTATGGGAGCTTCCTTGTAGGTAATTAACTTCTTTTCTCTTGCTGCTTTTAAGATTCTTTGTCTTTAACCTTGGGCATTTCAATTATGATGTATCTTGGTATGGTCCTCTTTGCATCCATCTTGTTTGGGACTCTGCACTTCCTGGACTTTTATGTCTCTTTTCCCCACCAGGTCAGGGAAGTTTTCTGTCATTATTTTTCAGATAGGTGTTCAGTTCCTTGTTCTCTCTCTTCTCCTTCTAGCACCCCCATGATACTAATGTTGGTTTGCTTAAAGGAATCCAAGGGACTTTTTACACCATCCTAATTTTTTTAATTATTTTTTTCTTTTTGATGTTCTGATTTTTTTTTTTTTTTCTTTTTGCTTCCTTAGATTCCAAATTACTGTTTTGATTTTTGGCTTCATATATTCTGCTGTTGATTCCTTACAAATTATTCTTCATTTCAGTTAGTGTATCCTTAGTTTCTGACTGGGTCTATTTTATGCTATTGAGGTCCTCATTAAGTTCTCTGGGCATCTTTATAACCAGTGTTTTTGAACTTGGCATCTAGTAGATTGCTTTTCTCCATTTTGTTTAGCTCTTTCTCTGGAGTTTTGTTCTGTTCTTTCATTTGGACATGTTTCATTGATAGCCTCCCTGTTTTTGTTTCTATGTATTGGGTGGAGGTGCTATGTCCCCCAGTCTTAGTAGAGTGGCCTAATGTAGCAGGTGTCCTATAGAGTCCAGTGGCACAGCCTTCTTGTTCACCTGAGCTGGACACTCCAGATGTGCCCCACTTCTCCTGTGTAGCCTGTGTACACCAACCTGTTGTAGTTGAGCCTTGATTTATGTTAGCACACCAATATGAGGAATTTTCCTCAGGCTGATTGGTGACAATGACTGGTTCCAACTACTGTGGAGGATCAGCTGTGCAGGGGCCCAACCCATAGAGCAGGACCTACTTTAGTGGGGCTCTGGTGCCCACTGAGTCTGCCCCTTTAGTGTGTCATTTGTGGAGATGGTTGGGTGGATATTTTGACACAGTCTGAAGCTGTCTACTGGGTGCTTTGGCTTTAGGGCCTTCCAGGGGATGCAGGCCAAGGTCAGCTGCCACCTGTGTTCTGACCCAGGCCACCCTGCATGAGCTACAAAGCGATCTGCAGATGGCTGCTACTTGTGCTGGACTTGGAGATGCCCAGGAGAGGCCAAGCTATGAACAAAGGTCATGCCTTGCTGCCATTAGTGCTGGGCCTGAGGCCACTTAGTGAAAGGTATGAGGCCAGGTTCTGCTTGTTTGAGCAATTTTACGAAGATTTGAAGCATGAATCAAGACAGGTCATTCATATGGAAAAGTCACTGGAAATAGCATGGGTGGTCCCACAAGTTGGGTGGGGTCTCAGAATCACAAGGGTTGATGGGAAATGCAGGTATGGCTTCTGCTTGATGGCTTTGAGCGGGGAGGGCTCAGGACTGAAACAATGACCTCTGCCAACACTTCTCTCTGGTAGAAAGCTGCCCCTACAGCTCTCACCTTGAAGCCAGACACTTTAGTTCCTCCCTATATGTCCCTGGGGTCTTTCAGGATGCTTCCCCAACCCTGGAGCTCAAAGGTAGTGAGTGAAAGTAAGTCTGTGAGTAGGCCCTTTATGAGAAACTGCCTGGGACTCCAGAGCCCTTCTCATTCAGCAACAACCTCTGTTTGTTTTCACAGCCACAAGTTATGGTGTGAGGCTGGGACCCCATGCTCCACAAGGGGAACTTCCACAGCTGAGATACCCCTCCCAGTTTTTCCCTACTGCACATGGGTGTGGGACCAGCCTGTTCTGTATTTCTATCCCTCCTGCCAGTCTTCATGTGGCTCTTCTTGATATCCTTAGTTGTGGGACTTCTGTTCAGCCAGATTTCAGGTGGTTCTGATTGATAGTTTTTCTACAGTTTCCTTGTAATTTTGATGTTGTCAGAGGATGCGAGAATTGCATTTACCTCTGCCACTATCTTGACTAGAAATATGGACTTTCAATAACATCTTATGCAGAGACAATCACATTTGACTAGTAGAGCTTAGTGGTTTTACAAAATTCAAGTGCTATTACAAGCGCTAGAGTTACATTCTATTTAAGTTCATCTCTAGTGTGCTGTGGAGACCGGGAGTGTGGAAAAATTGTTCTTTTTAAGCAATTTGTAATATCCCCAATAAGTTATTCCTAAATGTGTACTGTAGAACACTAGTTCTGCAGCATATTAATAGGTGCTACACAATAGAGGTTTCGATGCTTAAATACACTTGGGAAAAATTGAGATAAGCAAAATTGAGCAAGCTTATAACAGGATTTCTCAGAATCTTTGTATACTAATGTGAATTGTGAGAGCTCGGAGAAGGTAGATAAAAATACAGCTTTTAAAAAACCTTACATGACTTCTAACATTATTTTTTGACTACATAAGCAAAGTCTAGTGATCTGAAAGGTACACTTTTGAAAAGAAAACACTTTGGAAAATAGTGTGATCTTGGTCTCTTAAAATACCAATATTTAAAAATGTAAGACAACCAAACCAGCTTTCATTGAAAATGACTGAACTAAAAGCACCTTTTCATGCCCACTAGCACTCCCAATTTTATGTCCCTAGGTAGAACTGATTATTTTCTTTAAAAATCTTGTAAATAAAATCAACCAATCTTGTATTCTAAAGATATTATTTTAGCAAAATACATAAGACACCAAATTTGTCAATTTAAATATTTAGGCACCTTCATTTTTATTGCTCTTATTTTAAAGCCAGCGTTACCATAAACCCATTAATTTTTAAAAAACCAAGTTAACTAAAAAATAATCATCTAAAAAATAAAAGAACAAAGTTTACAAATATGTTAAATGAGCACTTGATTACTCAACAGATACTTGGAAATTAGCACATTTAAGGGCTTTTATTGTTTTGCTTTCTGAAGATGAACATTCCCTTCACTCCACACCCAAGTCAAACATGCTTCTAATTCTGTGAGGCATCTTCAGTCTTTCTTTGTAACTCCTTATTTCTATCTGCTATCAACTCTCTTATCTGTCTTCTTCATTTCAGACTTACTTTTATCATCTTTTAAAGGTCTCAGGCTCATTTAGCTTTTATCACTAATGAAGATTCTATTACTACTCTGTCACCCAGTCTTAACTGATAGCATCTCTTAAGACTTTTGTTCATGTTTTTTTTTCATATTTTTATTCTTTTTTTAAAATTGATTTTATTATTATTGTATTACAATTATTTCATTTTTCCCCCATTACTCTCCCCTGCTCCACCCTCCCTGACCAGTTCCTACAGTCAGTCCCCAGCTTGTGGTCCATGTACATGGGCCCTTCGAACTAGCTCCGCATCTGATCCCTTCCCCTGCTTTTCCCCTTCTCCCCCTTCCTCCTAGTCAGCATCATTCTGCTCTTCTTATTTTTTTTCTAGTGTTTCTTATTCCTTTCTGCTCATCTGCTTATTTTGTTCATTAGTCTCCTGTGTTAAGTGAGAACATATGGCATTTAACTTTTGCTGCCTGGCTTATTTCACTAAACATGATACTCTCCAGTTGCATCCATGCCATCACCAATGGTAGAAGTTCCTCCTTTCTTTCTGCTGCATAAAATTCCACCGTGTAAATGTACCACAGTTTTTTGATCCATTCATCCACTGAAGGGCACTTAAGTTGTTTCCAGCACTTGGCTATTATAAGTAGTGCTGCTATGAACATAGGGGTGTACAGTTACTTCTGAATTAGTTTTTCAGGGTTCTTTGGGTATAATCCTAGCAGTGGAATCACTGGATCATAAGGCAGTTCTATTCTTAGTTTTTTGAGGAAATTCCATACTGTCTTCTATAGTAGCTGTACCAGTCTGCATTCCCACCAGCAGTGCACCAAGGTTCTCTTTTTTCCACATCCTCACCAGCACATGTTGTTTGTTGATATGTTGATGATTGCCATTCTGACAGGTGTGAGGTGGTATCTCATTGTGGTTTTAATTTGCTTCTCTCTGATGTCTAATGATGTTGAGCATTTTTTCATGTGCCTATGGGTCCTTTGTATGTCTCCCTTGGAGAAATGTTTGTTCAGGTCCTTTGCCCATTTTTTAAATTGGGTTGTCTATCTCCCTGTTGAGTTGTATTAGTTCTTTATATATTTTGATGATCAACCCCTTGTCTGAGGTGTCATTGGCAAATATGTTTTCCCATATGGTTGGTTCCCTTCTCATTTTGTTGATGTTTTCTTTTCAGTTTGATGTAGCCCCATTTGTTTATTTGTTCCTTCATTTCTCTTGCCCTTGGAGAGATTTCAGTGAAAATATCAGTGGGATGTCTACAATTTTTTTTTGCCTATATTTTCCTATAGGACTTTTATGGAGACACTGCTTATGTTTATGTCTTTTATCCATCTTGAGTTTATTTTGGCGTATGGTGTAAGTTGGTCTACTTTCTTTTTTTTGCATGTGCCTGTCCAGTTCTCCCAACACCACTTGGTGAAGAGGCTACTTGCACTCCATTTTATGTTCCTTCCCTCTTTGTTGAATATTAGTTGCCCATAGCGTCCTCAGTTTATTTCTGGGCCCTCTATTCTGTTCCATTAATGTGTGTCTGTTCTTGTGCCAGTACCAGACTGTTTTGATTAGTATGGTTTTGTAATATAATTTTATATCTGGTATTGTGATTCCTCTTACTTCGTTCTTCTTTCTCAAGCTTGCTGTCGCTATTTGGGGTTGTTTTTTACTCCATACAAATTTTTAAAATTTGTTCTAGGTATATGACATTGGTAATTTAATAGAGATTGAATTGACTCTATAGATAGCTTTGGGTAGTATGGACATTTTTATGATGTTAATTTTTCCCATCCATGAACATGGTATATGCTTCCACTTATTTGCATCTTCCTTAATTTCTTTCTTCAATGTTCTGTAGTTTTCCAACTACAGGTCTTTTATTTTCTTGGTTGAGTTTATTCCTAGGTACTTTATTTTTTTCTTTGGTTGCTATAGTAAATGGGATTTGTTTTCCAGTTCCTTTCTCTGATGTTTCATTGTTGGTGTATAAAAATGCCTTCGATTTCTGGATATTGACTTTGTATCCAGCTATTTTGCCAAATTCACTTATTAGGTTGAGTAGTTTTCTAGGGTTTTCTATGTACACTATCATGTCATCTGCAAATGACAGTTTTCCTTCCTCCTTTCCAATCTGGATGCCTTTGGTTCCTTTTTCTTATCTAATTGCTGTGGCTGGAATGTCCAAAACTATGTTGAATAGAAGTGGAAAGGATGGACACCCTTGTCTTGTTCCTGATCTTAATAGAAAGGCCCATTGAGTATGATGTTAGCTGCAGGTTTGTCATATATGGCCTTTATTATGTTGAGGTATGCTCCCTCTATTCCCATCTTGCTGAGACTTTTCATCATAAAAAGGTGCTGTACTTTATCAAATGATTTTTTATCATCTATTGATATGATCATATGGTTTTTGTCTTTCAGTTTGTTTATGTGGTGTATTACATTCATTGATTTGTGAATATTGTACCATCCCTGCCTTCCTGGGATGAATCCCACTTGGTTATGGTGTATGATTTTTGAAAATATATCACTGGATCTGGTTTGCCCATATTTTGTTGAGAATATTTGCATCTATGTTCATCAGAGATATTGGCCCGTAGTTTTCTTTCTTTGTTGTCTTGACCTGGATTTGGGATTAGAATAATACTAGCCCTCATAGGAAGAGTTTGGAGTCTTCCCTCTTCTTGGATTTTTTGGAATAGGTTGAGAAGGATAGGAGTTAGTGCTTCCCCAGATGTTTGGTAAAATTCACCTGTGTAGCCCTCTGGTCCAGGGCTCTTGTGCACTGGGAGTTTTTTTTATTACTTCTTCAATTGGGAATTTTTAAAAATTACTTCTTCAATTTCACTAGTTGTTAATGGTCTGTTTAGGCTTTCTGCTTCTCGATTTAGTTTTGGTAGGTTGTATGTTTCCAGAAATTTGTCCATTTCACCCAGGTTGTCAAATTTCTTGTCATATAGTTGTATGTAGTAATTTCTTTTGGTCCTTTGTATTTCTGTGGTATTGGTTGTGATTTCTCCTCTGTCATTTCTGGTTTTGTTTATTTGGGTCCTCTTTCTTTTTTTCTTGATTAGCCTAGTTAAAGGCATATCAGTTTTGTTTATCTTTTTAAAGAACCAGCTCCTGGGTTTATTGATCCTTTGAATGCTTTTAGTCTGTATGACATTTAGTTCTGCTCTGATTTTGATAATTTCCTTCCTTCTACTTGCTCTGGGCTTTGTTGTTATTGCTCTTCTAGTTCTTGTAGCTTTATGGTTAGGTTGTTTATATGAGTTTCTTCTAAACTTTTTAGATAGGCCTGTATTGCTATGAACTTTCCTCTGAGGACTGCCTTTGCTATGTCCCATAGGATTTGGGATATTCCTTTCATTTCCATTTGTTTTCAGAAACTTTTGATTTTTTCTTTGATCCATTGTTAACCCATTCATTACTTAATAGCATGTTATTCAGTCTCCATGAGTTAGAATGTTTTTGGGTTTTTTCCTTGAGGTTGGTTTCTAGTTTCAAGCCATTGTGATCTGAGAAGATGCTTGGTATGATTCCAATTTTCTTGAATTTGTGGAGGTTTGTCTTGTATCCTACTAGGTGGTCTATCTTTGAGAATGTTGTATGTGCATTTGAAAAGAATGTGTGCCAATCTTTTGTTCTGAGGTGGGTCTCCTGTAGACAGCATATATGTGGGTCATGTTTTTCTTATCCATTCAGCTACCCTATGTCTTCTGATTGGTGCATTTAATCTTTTTACATTTAAGGTTATTATTGACAGATACTTCTTCATGTACATTTTCCCCCTTTGTTCCTGTATTCCTCTGTCACTCTCTGTTTCTTCATCTTTTTAAAGCAGGCCCTTTAGCACCTCTTGCAATGCTGGTTTGGTGGAGGAGTATTATTTAGCCTTCTTTTGTCTGGGAAACTCCTTATTTCACCTTCCATTTTGAATGAGAGTCTTGCTGGGTAGAGTATTTTTGGTGGCAGACACTTATTTTTCATTACTTGGAGTATTTTTTGACATTCCCTTCTGGCTTGTAGTGTTTTTGTTGAGAAATCATTTGATAACCTTATCAGAGCCACTTTATATGTTACTAGCTGTTTCCCTCTTGATGCTTTTAGGATTCTCTCCTTGTCTTTGAAATTTGCCATTTGAATGATGATGTGCCTTGGAGTGGGCCTGTTTGGGTTCATCTTCATTGGGACCTTCTGTGCTTCCTGAACTTGAGTGACAATTTCATGCATCAAGTTAGGGAAGTTTTCTGTCATTACTTTTTCAAACAGGTTTTCTATCCCTTGCTTCTCTTCTGGTATCCCTATGATACGGATATTGTTGCATTTCATGTCCTATGGCTCTCTTAAAATCTCTTCATTCTTTTTCAGTCTTTTTTTCATTTTGTTGCAGTCTGGTTAATTTTTTCCCCTATTGTCCTCCAGTTCACTCATTTGGTCCTCTGCTTCCTCTAACCTGCTTTGAATTCCTTCTATTGTGTTCTTCAGTTCAGAAACTGTATTCTTCATTTCCTCCTGGTTCTTACTGATAGTTTCTATGTCCTTTTTAATGCTGGTATAAGTTTCAGTAAGCTCCTTGTGGTTGCCCTGGAGCTCTTTGTAGTTTTCTTTAAGCTCATTGAGCTCATTGAGCTTTCTTATAATCATTTCTTTGAATTCCATGTCTGACAGTTTGCTTGTCTCTATTTCATTTAGCAGTCTTTCTGGGGATTTCTCCTTTCCTTTGGATGATGGATTATCTCTTTTTCTCCCCATTTTGGGTGCCTGTTATTGCTTGTTTTTGTTTCTTGGGTTAATCTGCAGTGACTCTCTGCCTTCATGGAGTGTCCTTCTGTGGTAGAAGACTTATGGGGTTCAGTGGTGCAGTCTCCTAGATTTCCTCAACTTGTTGCTCTTGGAGTGCCCTTTATGTCATTAATTTGGGCTGTCTGGTTGTATTTTGGAATTGGTTGTGTTGCCCCTTGTTGAGTTTTTCACTCCAGCTGGCTGATTGAGGGACATTCCTTCTACCATGTCTTATAAACTGTTATTGAGCTACTCCTAAAACAGAACCACCAGTGCAGGCAAAATAACCACACCTTCAAAGATATTTTATATCCTTAATCACACTTTTGACTGTATATGAGCCTAGCTAAATACCCATGCCCTCAGAGATAACCCCTACCCTTAATCACACCTTCAGATGCAAATGGGCCAGTCTTAATAAGGATGTAAATACAGTAAGACTATAATAAAATAGTAAAAACTGAGTTGACTGAAATATACTTTTTGAAAGGTGCAGAGCAGTAGCAAAGATGGTGGTGAGAAGTGGTAGGGGATGTGAGAGAGAAAGCAAACTTTATCTCTTATAGAGAGATGGAGGGTGAGAATCAGAATGCAGCAAGAAAGTACGAGTGAACAGTATTAGGCCTAATCAAAAGTTATATATATTTATACTTGCCTATATATATATACCTATATATAAATACTGTGTGAAAGAACAAACATACATACATTTAAAAACTACTGTAAGGAAGTTAACTTAGAAAGAATAGTGGAAAAGGGAAAAAAAAAAAAATGTGAATCCAGTTAGTGAATAAGTTTCGCCACCACACTATTAACAACATATGAGCTATAATTCCTATAGGTGAGATGGAAGCATGAGGTAAAAAAGAGAGGAAGAGAGATTAAGAGATGTTTGGAGGAAAGGGAGGTGATTTACAACTTCCCTTAGATTTATAACTAAGTTTGTAAAGATGCCTCACCCACCTCCCTATCTACCCTCAATGAGCACTGATTGGTCAAGGTGGAGAGAGGGCAGGTGTGTTTTTTGAGCAGAAAAAAGAATGTGTAGCACCTAATGGCACATACACACACAAAAATTATTTTAAGAGGCTGGAGAGGGAAGGAATAATTAGAGTGAGGAATGGGAATGAGTCATAGCAGGAGAGAAAGTGGACTTTAAAACAAAAGTGAGAGGACTTTGGGTGGTAAAATGAATTGAGAGAAGAGAGAAGTAAACTATGGGATTTGAGATACACTATAATATAAACACTATTTACTTAAAATGCACTAATTGTGAGGACTAGGAAGGGCTAGTAAAAAGGATATGTTAGGGATTAATAATTCATGTAGCTCCTGGTGCTTGAGGTTAGCAGAGATCCATTTCCTGAGTCTACCTCTTTCCTTGATCAAGTTTCTGCAGTCAGCTTAAGTGCCTTAGAGGAGCAGGGCCTAACACTTTGGAGTCTGTCACAGTCAGGGCTGGTTCTGAGTGACACGACCCCCTAGGCTGAGCCTCCAGCAGTCTGCATGGCTGGTTCCTCAGAAGAATGGGGCAGTGGCCCCTCCCTTCACCACGGGCTCTGCAAGGTGGGTTCCCGGCTCCTTTGAGGGTGGTGGCGAGCTGACGTTGGTTGTGTGGGCTCCAAGCACCAGTGCCCTGTTGTTTATTCAAGCAGCAGCCTTGCAGATTTTGCATGGCAAGCTCCCTGGGAGTTGGTGCAACACTGCGTGGGAGTGGGCCTCTCTTCCCTGTTAGAGCTGCCCACTCCACTGGTGGTGGCCACAGCTGTGTTTTATGCTGCCAGCTTCTGCATGCTCCCCATGAAGGGGATCTCTTCTGTCCCCCCCTTCCCTCCAGTTCTGGCAGTCATTTTCCAGCTCTTTCAGCTGCTACCCCCATGGCACTCATGCAGTCCCTCCACTACAGGAGCTCAACTCCTCTGTCCTCCCAAGTTTGCACTCACTGTCCACACTATTTGCTGCTCAAATCTATCTATTCAAGGAGCAGCCTGAAGCTACCCAGACCCAGAGATGACCTAGGTCTGCTGGCCTGCCTGGCCGGCTCTAGAACCATCTCCCCAGCTCACCTGTAGGTCTCTGCAGCCTCTGGGCCATGAACCTTGGAGTCCATATGCTGACCACACTCATTCTCCGGGACTTGCAGCTGTCCCATGTTCCTTACCCTTTCCTCCAGCCACTCTGGTGCTTGAGAAGGCTGTCAGCGCTGCCCACTACTCTGTTGCTGTCTTCCTGTTCCATATTTTTATTCTTACATCAGCTTCTTTTCTGTATAGATTTATTTCCTCAGTGTAGGCAGTCTATCAATTTCTTTTAAGTCCAAAATAATTTTTGTAAAATAAAATAATCTAAAAACTGCCCTTGTAATCGTTTACTGCGTGACAGGAACAGGTGATATTATCGTTCTAAAGTGAATGCTCTAAAAGCTATCCCCATTTAAACTATACCTAACTCACAACCATACCCAACCTTACATGGCAAAAAGTACCGCTGGGGCTGTGATTGAGTTAAGGATCTTGAGAAGGGGAGATATCTCGTTATTTGGATGGGTCTAATGTAATCACAAGGGTCCTTAGAAGAGATTAGGCAGGAGAGCCAGAAAAAGAGTTTAAGATGCTTTGCTGTTGGCTTTGACCAGGAAAGGGGCTGTGAGCAAAGGAATGCAGAAAACCCATAAAAGCTGGAAACAGATTCTCCCTTAGAGTCTCTATAAGGAACTAGCTGTGCCAGTAGTCAATGAGACTGATTTTAGACTCCTGAGCTCCAGGATTTAACAGAATAAATTTGTATTGCTTTAAGCTATGTTTAAGTATCTTGTCATTTGTAACCGCAGCAATAGGAAATGAATACAATAAATTATACCTCAACAAATCTGACTTTAAGAAAAATAAGATAATAGAATATAATTAGTATAACAGTGAATAAAAGTATGGTTTGGCTAAAGGAACAGTCCTGGGTCAGAGACAGGACTATCACATTTGCTTACTATGTAATCTTAGACATGTTAATTTACTTTTCAGAGTATGTTATCATCTGTAAAATATTTCCAGTAATACTTCCTAGAAATCATTGCATGGATTCAAATATATAACATATAAAACACTTAACTCATTCCTAACACTTCATACAGTTTCAATGAATGGTAACCGTAATTTTATATAAAGTATCTGAATTAATATCATGGGACATTTTTATATTAGAATATGTCACAAGTACAACAGATTTCTTCAGTAACCTCCAAACATTACTGTGACAGCTATAGTATATATTTGTATATATGTGGGAGGACTCCAAAAAATCATTTTTCTAGAATGAATATGGAATATATATATGAATATATGGAATATATATAGAATATATACACACACATATGTATATGTGTATATATACATACACACATATATAGTATATATACATATGTATATAGAATATTACAGAATATATATAAAATATATATACATATACATACATACACATATAAGTTATCTATGAGGATAATTCCAGGATACTGCTTTTAACTATTGGATTTAAAGAAATTATTAGTCTGAGATATATCATATCCTCTAAGTAGTCACACCCTTTAAGAAAAACAGCTCCTGCATCTAAATCTATATTTCTATATATGAACATCTGTCTGACCTGATTTTCCGACCCTTTTGGAGTGTCTATGTAGGGAACTGGATCATTGAATGTTCTTGCATTTGAGTCAATGAATTTAGCATAATATACACGTCCTCTCCTGACACATGGTTTGGGATGTGGTGTACTTTTTTCAGGTTCTTTTTCCTGTTTGAATTCTTCTTTTTTTTCAGTCACATATACTATACCAGCATCTTCTATTTTATGCTGTCTGAAGAACAGAATTAAATAGTAAATTATCCCAGTAGGCATTTCAGTACTGAGAAAGTCACAGTTGCATAGCATATCTTCTTGCTCTAAGTCATCCAAGATAAAGGGATTTGTGATAATAATAATTACTCATTACAGGATACTAGTGCAGTGTACGGACTATCATTTGCTTGGAGTAAAGAGCCAGTAGTAAATGATCAAGCTTACAGATCATGTTTGCCGTATTTCTTCATGTGGTTATTACATAATCCTAACTCATCTTTAAAAGTTACCTAGTAAAAATTCAGCTATCAGGACAAGGACAACTGATTTTAAAAGCATACCTGGCAAACTTATAAAAACTACCAATGACCACTACTATTTATCAAGAAAAGATCACTGTGGACACATCAGAACAATCCAACTTCTTATCACTTTTGCTTCTAATAATTACACTAGTTCAAAAAAAAAGGAAAGTTACGGAATTCTTCAAAATGTTAAATATTTAGAAAGAAATAATTTATGAAATATTTCTCCTTTTAAATAAGGAGTAATAGGCATTATAAAAGGGAGTATTTTAAATGTCATGCACTTGAAAAATAAAGGTAAGAATATGAATTAGAGTACTTCTACATAGAAACTTTTAAAATCAAAGCCCTGACCCATGGAAGGTGAGTGAATATGAATCCAAATGTACAGAGAATGTAAACAATTCTGTTTGGCCTTATACATGGCCCTTACAATGTAACTTCTACCTTACTTCAAACCAAAGCAGGTCTGTCTCCTTTATTAACTCCTTTTTCAATTGAAACCCTTCAGTGGCTTTCTAGTGCATTTACAATGAAATGCTGCCTTATCATCATAGTGCGACCCTGGTCCAGCTCATGTCTTCAGTTGCACTCAAGCCTCTCTCCCTTCGCTTCTCCAACCACCCCCCGCCCCTTTTTTAGCACCAGTCTCTTTCCCCACAGGTATTTGTACATACTGCCTTCCCTTTACCTCAACTGACCCGTTCCCCATGCTCTGCACAGCTGATTCACTGACATTGATGTCTCAGCTTAAATGTCATCTCTGACACTTTTCCTAGGTTTCCCCTTCCTAGCCCAATGTAGTCTCCATTTTAGTATTTCCTTCATTTCTTTCCTAACACTGTAATTAATAATATCTATACCTAATTTTTATTTACTTGTTTTTGGTAAGCACTACAAATAACTTTTACTAATCAGTAAGTTCCAAGAAGGCCTGGATTGTGTTTCCTTCATCATTAGGTACCCACCACTTGGACATTATATTTATATCTGGGAGCCATTATAATACTTAGTAGTGAATCTCCTGGAATTGCTTTTTCTTGGGCTTTGTTTTAGCTGTACACTCCCAGCCCTTACTCTAACCCACACACAAACAACATTCAGTACCCTTGGATTCCAGTTCTCTGCATCCCAACAAAAATTATTCTCTGTAAAGAATTTGGAAAAGCTGATTACTAGTCAAGTGTAAAGAACCTCTAAGGCTTTTTCTATTACCTTTCCAGACATACACATATTAATTTAAAGGTTGTGATTGATTCATCACTGTCTTTCTGCCATTTTTTCCCAAATGCTTCTCATAGTTATAACTCAGCAATTCGCTTGTATTGGAAATGGATCCTTAGAGGGAAGGGCTGTGGCTATTTGCTTGCAATCATAAGCATTCATCAACTAAATACTCGTGGTGTGTCACTCTGCATAAATGTGAAATATATGGTTCCATAGTAACCTTTTATTAGAAGGAAAAGACAGTTAAAACATTAATGGGCTCAAAGTAAATCAGATCTGGGATGCAAGCCCAGCTCTGCCATTTACCTTCTGAGCCTTGGTTTCCCCATTCTCAGAGTAACATTGAATAATTCATCCCTTCAACAAATATTTATTGAGTAATGGGTTTTGAGGCACCGAAGATACAGGAGTGACCAAACAAAAATTCCTGCCTTCATAGAGCTTGCATTCTAGTGGGGGAAGGCAGACCAGAAATAAAAAGTGAAACATGCCGCTAAAATAGTGCCAGTTTGGTTCCAAAGCACCACAAGAAAGCAAGTATTGCGATAAAACAAGTATCTCAACGAAGCAATGTAATTTTTTTTTTTTCCTGGTGGAGGGTCTTGCCTTCAGTTTGTAAGGAATGCAACATCTGTGCAGTGCAATAAAGGTATGCCTGTATGATGTTAGATGTGTCCAGTGCTGAGGGCGGCAAGGAAGCAGGTAGTGGGGGAAAAGGTATGTTGTAGGTTGTGTTATTAGATATTGTGGAGGCTGCATTATGAAGGTGACAATTGAAAAAGGAAAGCAGGAAGTGACCAAAGTGGTATCTGAGGGCAGAGAATTGCAGCAGAGTGAACTGTAACCACCAGAGATCTGCAGCAGAAGTGTATCTGTCCTCATAATGGTGCCTTGCAAAGTGCGGTCCTTGGAGAAGCAACATTGGCATCAACTGTCAGCTTGTTAGAAATCTAATTCATAGGTTCTATTCCACCCTACTAAACATAATCTCTGGGGCAGGTTCCCAGGAAACTATTTTAAGCCAGCTCTCCTGGTGATTCTTCCATATGTGAGATCCACTGTTATAGTGACACAAATAGAGGCTTTGGAAGCAGTTACTACTGGCTCCACATCCTAACGAGCTTGACACGATCATTCAATTTTAAAGTTCCTCAGAATCACTTGGAGGCCACCATCAGACACAGATTCACTGTGCCCTGCTCTCAGAGTTTCTGATTCCATATCTGTGGTGGGACCTTGCAAGAAGTGCATGTCTAGGATCTGGGACCCACTGATCCAGGATCCACGCTGAGAATCATTGCAGGTGACAGCAAGGAGGCCTGCCTGTGGGCTGGTGCAGAGTGCAGTCAGAGGGCAGGTAGTAGCTAAGGCCAATAAAGGAAAAGAGGCACGTGGGGTAGGCCCCATAAGCCATTGCGGAACCTTAGCTTTCAATCCCCCGTGGCCAGTGGAGAGTCATGAGCTAACTTGTGTTGTAAAAAGACCACAATGACTACTGTGTTAAGAAGCTGCTGAAAAACGAGGAGAACAGGCAGCAAAGGCTATGGTAGTACCCAGGTAACAGATGCTGGTACTTGGACCGGGGTGCGGATGGTAGTGTAAGGCATAACCGTGATGGATTTGGGGTAAAACAGAGTTAAACCCTACAGAATTTGCTAGCCCATTTAGAGGCGGTGTGTGAGGAGCGGATTATTGAAGATGACCAAGAACTTTAGGCCCGACAATACCTGCAAAGTATGTGACATACAGTAGGTGCCCAGAAAATAGCGCGTTTTAAAAAGTATTGCTTTGAGTGCTGAACTACCAGAAATGAGAGGGAGGTGGGGGATTGGAAGAGGAAAAGTCCTGATGGCCTGAGGACCCACCTCTCCGGTCTCACTTAACCTTCTCCCAAGGAGGAAAATATTTTTTTTTGGAAGGAGAAATAGGAAACCAAAGCCCAGCACTTACTGCTGTTCATTATCCTTTTCCTCCATGGGCTCCTAAGACCTGACTCAAGGCAGCGAGAAGCCTCAAGGATGAGCAGGGACTAAGCCCTGCCAGGACAAGCACGCGGGAGGGACGCGACTGTGACTCACACGTTGCTAAGCGACGGCTGCCTGGCACTGGGCATCGGAAAACAGCTTGGGGACGGGATCCGCAGCACGCAGGCGCAGTAAGAGACTCTGGCTTTGAGGATGGCTGGCTTGTCTGTGCTGGGTGTGTTGCACGGCGGGTGGGGGCGGCTGGCCGGATATCTCGGCTTTCTTCCCAGACCTACCCCAAGCTGGCCACCCTGCGTTTGAACTTGGCTCTTCTGCTATCTGGCCAGGAAGGGTATTTATCAGGGCCCACCCCTTCCTTAGGGATCAGTGTGGGGCCATTCTGGAGCCTTTCTGTGGCCCTCGCCCCTAACGCCCGGAGGCAGCGCAGCTAGGGTCCCTGTCCCCGCAGCACCTGCACACTAGAGCCTGGTAGGACCTCGCCTCCCGCAATGCCCGCAGCTGCGCTTGTGCAGCAAAAGTGCAAGCAGGCAGGAGAAACTTGTTTTCCCGTGAACCGCTAAACATTGTGCAAGTCATGATTCGCTGCTGCTGGGCTGCCTAATCTTTGCGTGAGAACCCTTGGCGCTCACAGTTCACGATTTCTGACAAATCCTTCCCCAGCCCTGAGGCAAGCATTAAAATAGAGCCAGGGAACGGCTCGGGTCTTGCAAATGAGGTTCCCTGCGGTGTGTGCAGCTGCTCCAGCCCAGCAGGGTTCAGAATCTGGCCGAGGAGACTGGAGGCTCTGGCAAGAGGGTTGGGGCTTGCTCGTGCAGCACTTACCCAAAAGAGCAAGCTCCGGGGAAAAGCAGTTGATGACTAGCATCCACCTTCTGGTCCTGGAATTTCTTACCTCATTTTACTGTTGCTTCCCCGTTTCCAGTACCTGAGCCAAATGTCTTTGGCACCAACTCATGCATTTCCCTGGATAATGGGAGAAGAAAAATCCATATTGAGTTGAATTCTATGATGTACAGTATGGGCTGTGTGCGTATGTTTTGTAACCCACAGTCAGTATTAGTATGTCTTTATATTGACCTTGATGAAATGGAGGAGAGTGGAGGTTGGTTCTGGGACTCATTGTGCATATGTGAGAAGTCCTTTGAGGAAGAAGAGTACTTCTGAATTGGTAAAAAGACTGGAATGTGTGTGAATATGTGGTTATGTATGTGTGTTGGGCGGGTAAGGAGTGCATGGGTGAACAAATAGGAAGACTGTCTTAAACACTACATACAATCATCTCTCAGTCTCCCTGGGACCTCCACACAGGTGCCAAAGTCTGAGGACACTTAACTGAGTTCCTTATGCAAAGTGGCATAACTTTGCATAACTACATAGGGCACATCAGCAAAAACCTTTTTTTTTTAAAGATTTTATTTCATTATTTTTAGAAAGAGGTGAAGGGAGAGAGGCAGAGAGACATCAATGTACGGTTGCTTTTCACCTGCCTCCAGCCACAGACCTGACTGGAGACCTGGTTTGCAACCTTGTTATGTGCCCTGGCTGGGAATTGAACCTGCGACTTTTGGGTTCGCTGGCTAGCACCTTGTCCACTGTGCTACCAGCCAGGCAAATAACTTTTTTTTTCAAATATTTTTTATCTGTAGATGGTTGAATTCTGGGATGAGAAACCCGAGAATACAGAGGGCTGATTTATCTGGTTTTATGCTAATCAACATATTGTGATTAGAGGCATTTGCCTTCAGAGAAGTGGTGTTTGAGTCCTGGCTCCACCACTTAGGAGTCTCAATTTCTTCATCCACAAAATGGGCAAAGTACCTGGGGCTGTTGTGATTACAGGCAGAATATTGAAAGGAGTGCCAGACACCAAATAACTCCTAGGTCAATATTAGCTACTATTTTTACTGAGCAGTTTGGTCTGCATATTTTACCACTTGTTAAGGCTTAGTCAACAATCTCATCATTCCCTTTCATTTTTATTCCAACCTTTACCAATCTCTTCAAGCTCCTAAAACCACTCACCATCAGGGATAATCTCACATGCTTGATAAGAAGAAATGAAGACTTTTTTCAACTTTCTCCCTCTTAAAACAAATTTACCTGCAACCATAGAGAATGACAGCTGTTCCGTTTTGGTTTGAGTTGTGGAGTGTTAATCTAAAATATAAATATATTCATGTCAATTTCTTTCCAACTGTGAAGGAGTTCATATGTGCATATATTTATCAAGGGATATAAGAGACATTTAAAAAATTGTGTCTATCACAATTGTGACCACAAAGGAAGTCACAATTTAGATATGGATACAAGACAGACATACAAGAAAAAATATTCTGAGTAGCAATGATACAAAATGATACATGACAGTATTATATAACTGCTAGTCACAAGTATTATGTTTCAGTAATGATCATAATACAGTATTATAAAAATGAGCCAATTATTTATTATTGGTACTCCTCTGCAAAATAATGTAGATTTTAAAATAATTAGTGACTTTTTAATGTATTGAATAGAAAAAACACTGGAATGCTGTTAGTTTTTTCCACTACTGGCTAGCTCACCTGCCTTAGGAGAAACACTTCAACCTCTCTGTTATAGATTCTCACTTGTAAAAAATAGCCAGATTAGATCATGTTGATGATCGCTTTCAGCTGTAAAATACATTGATTCTTTTGGAAATTTATAACTGAAAATCAGTGAATACACTAGCCTAAATAATACATGCAATTTTCTCTCGTTTGCGTTAGGTAATTTGGATACTTGTCAGCAAAGAGTGATTCGAAGTACAACGGTTTACTAATATTGTGCAAGTTAAAAATAATGGTACTATTTGAGCTAGAACACCATATACGAGGAAATACAATAGGATGGAAATTGCTCATTGAAAATGTTATAGATTCAGAAAATTTTCACCATTTTCTTTTTAAGAAAATGACAAAAATAATAAGTGGTATGGCTGTATTATCTGATGGGAAAGCTGAGGCCCAGGAAGATCCAGCTTCTTCTCAGTTATTCCTTCAGTGTTGTATTTGTAGTATAGCTGGGGATCTCAAGAATATAGCATAAACCAAAACTGTCTTTAATTTCTCTTTTCTTAAAAAATGATAATTCATTTGCCTGATACATATGTTCATAAGGATTAAATGAGAAACTACATGCAGAAACTTACCCTGCACAGAGTAAGCTCTCATTAAGAGTTGGCTCTTAGTATTCTTCCTAATATTAGTATTACAATAAAAGTTTAAGTACATACATTACATTTGTTTGTATTTTAGTGCCTTAGATTATAATATTTTTTTCAAACAAAAATATACATGAGCGGGCAATGAGAATGAGAAATGTTAGTGTTAGGTTTACCTATCTTTGAAGATGGATAGGTTCAAATGAATTACAGATATAAAAGAGACCCCAAATTTTCTCCTGGTTCAAAGCTGAGTGATTTATATCACAACTTTAAGAGAGAGACGTTACAAAACAAATAAGCATGAGGCTTTGCATCTCCTAAAAGGTAAAAGTCTCTAGTATAAATCATACAGATAACTTCTAGTACATGTCATCCTGGGTAGTATATTTATATATTTGTTTTTATGGTCATATAAATAAAAATTTTTGAATTTTATGAAATCTTTTGAGATAACTAATACAATTACAATCAGCTTGGGTTACTCCAAAATCAGTATTAGAAATCTCTACTTTTGAAATTCCCCTGATTAAAGGAAGAAGCCTATACTTTATGAATTTGGAGAGTTCTCGTCATCTCTATAATTTCATGATTCAAAGCTCATCTTGAAATAACCCAATTATGATCACCTGCTTAGAAGCCACATAACTAAAGGATGAATGAAAAGGTGGTTTTGAGTGGTGAGAACAATGAAGGGCCATGTTGGTACTATAGTGGTATGTTAAATAGAGTGCTCATGTAATAAAGATCGGTTGAATGAATAGCTATGAGCATATTGCTTTTTTTTTTTAAAGATTTTATTCATGATTTTTAGAGCGAGGAGAAAGGAGGGAGGAAGAAAGGGAGAGAAACATCAGTGTATGGTTATCAGTATATGATCGATCTCTTGCCTCTAGCTGGAGACCTGGCTTGCAACCTAGGTATGTGCTCTGACTGGGAATCGAACCAGCATCCTTTGGGTTCACAAACTGGTGCCAATCCACTGAGGCACACCAGCCAGGGCCAGGGCATATAGCTTCTTGAGGAAGGAGCACTACAGAATGAGACTGGTAGAATGTTACCATTCTCAAAAGGTTAGGAGTCACTGTTTTAAGATGTGTAGTTTTGATGGTTTTCTTCATCTTCTAGCAACTTTTTAAGGCTATTTTCCTTGTTTGTTTGAAGAATTCCAGATCTATGTGATCATCTTCCTTGTAGACCATTACCACATCTCATTATATAATTACTTAGAAACCCAACATGAGCATCTTGTCTACTCTGGCCTATTCTCACTGGACCATGAGATTTTTTTATTTTATCCGTTTGAGATGCTTAGCACCTAGAAAATTAACCTCATAAATAATAGGCCCTGTTAATGAGATTGACCTAGAAAAATTCTTCCTATTGCTTACAAAATACATACAACTTTTAATTTTTAAAATTAGTTTATTTTTGTTATTTTACGGTTACACTTCCCCTCTTTGCTCTCCCCTGCCAACTTTTACTTTTTAAGTGTTTTCATGGACCCAGACAATAATCACTTAACAAATTCCTTAGAGAATCTCCACATTTTAAAAATGGTAATGAAAACTTTCTTGTAAACTAAGCAATTAAGTTCTTCAATTTTTGCCCATAAACTCTACCTTTTATCCCTTTGATGGTACAAGTTGACATTTCTATGTTTTCTCTGGGTCAGGAGAACTTAATATTTATTGAATGTGTGAGTTAGACCTGAGTTTAAATCTTAGCTCTGTTACTAAAGCTCTGAGACTCCAGGCAAGTTATTTATGTTCTTTGAGCTTTGGATTTTGAATATGTCTCTCATTAAGCTTTAAAAAAATAAATGAATAAGATCCCATAAGACTAGGAATAAAGGTACTTACCTTCCAAGGTTGTATTAAATAATATACGAGGTCTGTCCTGAAAGCATGGAGCCACTCTCATCATCTGCTGGGTTACATTGGGGCTGCACAGACTGTTTTAATTGTTTGACATTGGCTTAATACTTTTGGGACAGACCTCATATGTGTAAAACACCAGACACAAAGTAAGCACTAGGTAAATATTTCCACTCATTGTCAAAGCACTCAGCTAGACCACGGCAATAAAAATTGAATGTGAGAGTCTAAACAAAGTCCTAATGTCAATTAGACACCTGGGTATATGAATGGGTAAAATAACAAAAAAAACTGCAATTGTCTCAAATTATAAACCCATGTTGAGTAAAAGCATTTGAAGACAGGGGGGCTATGACATGAAGGAGAACATGATAACCTTCCGTGATGGCAAAGCAGGACTGTGTGAAAAGTCAAAGTTCTGCACCACTGACTCATAAAACATCACCACACACAATGCATTCTGACAAGTGTGCAGCAGTTAGAGCTGATGTTCAGGTTCCATGGTTGGTAAAACAGAAACAATAACAATCAAGAATAAGCACCCAGAAATCTCTACCATTCAGACTCATGACCTTACATAGTGCCACAATTTGAGACAATGTTAATGAACTGGTAAACAATGCGAATGAACTACTCATTGATATGAATGAGTAGATGATCCATGATGCATTTAATAATGATTTCCTTCTGTAAAGAGTTAGGAGATAACTGGAGCTTCCATGAAAAAACAAAGGTTTTGACCTAAAAGGAAATCACAGTTGAGGTTTTAAATAGAAAAGTGCAGACACAAAGGGTGCATCTCGAGTACCCAAGCTGGACCCTACAAGACACCTACTACATTAGGCCACACTACCAAGACACAGAGTCAAAGCAGCTCTACCTAATACACAGAACCAAACACAGGGAGGCTGCCAAAATGAGGGGATGAAGAAACAGGGTCCAAATGAAAGAATAGATAAAAACTCTAGAAAAAGAGCTAAAGAAAATGGAGACAAGCAGTCTATCAGATTCAGAGTTCAAAACATGGTTAAAAGGATGCTCAAGGAACTTAGGGAGGACTTCAACAGCATAGAAAAGATCTAATCAGAAGCAAAGGATACATTAATTGAAATAAAGGACAATCTACAGGGAAACAATAATCGAGTGGATGAAGTGGAGAACCAAACCAGTGATTTGGAACATAAAGAAGTGAAAAAATAAAACAACCAATCAGAACAAGAAGAAAAAATCCAAAAGAATGAGGACAGCATATGCAGCTTCTGGGACAACTTCAAGCCATCCAACATTCATATCATAGGGACGACAGAAGAAGAGAAAGAACAAGAAATTGGAAAACTATTTGAAAAAAATAATGAAAAAAAACTTCCCTAATTTGTTGAAGGAAATAGACATGCAAGTCCAGGAAGTGCAGAGAGTCCCAAAAAAAGATGGATGCAAAGAGGACCGCTCCATAACACATCATAATTAAAAATGCCAAAGATTAAAGATAAAGAGAGGATCTTAAAAGCATCCGGAGAAAAGATGTTAGTTACCTACAGGGGAATTCCATAAGGCTGTCAGCTGACTTATCAAAAGAAACTTTGCAGGCTAGAAGGGATTGGCAAGAAATATTCAAAGTCATGAAAAACAGGGACCTACAGCCTAGATTGCTCTACCCAGTAAAGCTATTCAGAATGGAAAGGCAGATAAAGAGCTATCCAGATAAGAAAAAACTAAAGGATTTCATCATTACCAAACTATTACTACATGAAATGTTAAAGAGATTTATTTAAGAAAAAAAAATAAAAACTATGGATAATAAAATGACAAAAATATGTATCTATCAACAGTTGAATCTAAAAAACAAAGTAAACAATTAAGAACAGAGACGGAATCATGGAAATGAGAGTGTTTTGATCATTGGCAAATGGGATGGAGTATGGGGGAATGGGTGAAGAGGTGAGGGGATTAAAAAGTACAAATAGGTAGTTAAATAATAGCCATGGGAGTAAAGTACAGCATAGGAAGTGAAGTACCCAACGAACTTGTATATGCATGACCCATGGACATGAATAATGGTGCGGGGATTGTTTGAGGGAGTGGGGGGTGTTGGGTCTGGGGGACATAATGGGGAAAATCAGGACAACTGTAATAGTATAACCAATAAAATATCATTAAAAACAAAAAAATTCACAGAGTAAGAAAGTACAAAAAATAAAAAGAAAAGTGCAACACTTGTAATTAGTAAGGGTTCATTTAGTTCACCTCAAATAACTCCTAGACCTGTATCATTCTTATCAAAATGGTATAGCAAATAAACATTTTACAAGTCATCACTTTTAAACTAGCATTCTCACCTATACTTTTCCCCTAATGTAATTTTAATGGTATTATATGCTTCAAATTATAGTTAATTACTTCAGTATTTATAAGCTTTTCTAGCGTTTGGAAACTTGGCCATGTTTTTTTCTTCTCTTATCATAAGCCTAGGAGCAAACTACCTGATTTCAGTTTCCTTTTTCTTTCTTTCTTTGCCAACTTCTGAGGGTTTCATAATGGGCTGTAAGATCCAGGAAAAGAGATTGTGTAGGATTTTCCTTCATTATAAGAGAAGGTAAGCAACATGAGAAAGAAACCTGGCATTTCTGCAATTTTTTGCCATGTAGAGCATAGATCCAGCGAATACCACAGTCCTTACTTTCTCTGGATCATGGCTAGTCAAGCTCATGGGGACTGGAGCCTTTTTAGCCTTGTCATTGAAGGTAAGGAGTTACCGCAATGAATATGAACCCAGGCTCTGGTGTTGAAAACCCAGATTGGGCAAATCTGACACCTCTGAACCCCTGTGCCTTTGTCTGTGCGCTGGGATACTAATATCTATCCTACCCGCCTTGACAAAGTTAAAGGAGCTGCTCCACAGGAAAGAGCTTTGTTAAACTGCACTTTATTGAGCATATCAGTTGGGTCTTACTGGGACCTAACATCACTTCTTGTGGCAGTTTCATGGTGCAAGGCAACTCCTGGTGTATAAAGTACAATTTGCACCAGCATATACTTTGCACCAGCCTTTTCTACAAAACTTTTCATTGCTGTTGCTTTCTGTTTATATTTTAGATCCTATTTGTTGAGCCCACTAATAATCCTTATTTTAAGCCGTATTTCATCTCTGTAAGAATATTAGGCTGAGAAGCTCATCCATAAGACAGTCTGCTCCAAAATCATATTTCCCACTCTAAAGATGGGCCTGAATAGTGTAGAAGATAAAACCAGATAATTAACTTTAGACTTGTGCCTTCACTGGAATGCGGTTTTGATTAGATTGGATGGCAACAGAAAACCTCACTAATGGGAAAATACAGTAATTCTATGTATGTTATTTCCCTAATGAATGCTTACAGTTACATAAAATAAAATATATAGAAACCATATAATTTTATCTTGAGCAAGCTTCATAGGATTCTATCTTAAACTTCTTTCTTTCTTTCATTTCCTATTCCTATATAATAAAACTTGTGATTTTTTTTCTTATGATCACCACTCTTTAAACTTTTTGTTTACTTTCTCTAAGAGAGAAATGTTTCTACTGTTTTACTTAGCTCCATTATGGCCTTCTTTCTCAGCTGAATATAGATAGGACCAAAATTTTGCTTCCTATTTTTAATATTCTCTTTGCTTCTCATTCATACTGAAATAGGTATACACCACAAACTGCACCCCGTGAAGGTGAAACCACTTCTTAGTGACATGGCTTTGAGTAAGTTTTATCTTTCTGAACGTTAATTTCCTCGTCCGTAAAGTGATAATAATTATTGTACCTGCTTTTCTCATCATATTTTTGTGAGGCTAAAACAAAACCATCTATAATGTACTCACTCCCTGGCACCTGATAGGCATCAGCCACTTGTTATCTATCAGCAGGAAACAGAATATGAGTTTGAAAAGCCGAGATTGTCTCATATGTATCTGTGTGCCAAGCCCTTTGCTCGTTGGTTGGTGCCGACAGGTTCTCATTACATGTTTCTTCAATGAATGACCAAAGCATCTGGTCAGTTTTATCCAGTCCTTGCTCTTTGCCTTGCCAGCCCCCTGGGTTCTCCCTGCTTCTGGAACTTTTCACTGACAGTCACAGGGGAACTGGACTCACTGGGGTTCCCTGAGGCCTTATTGTTTAGGCAAGGAAGGCTTCGTGTTTTCCATCAGGCTGCACAGTTTTTCTCGGGTAGTTTTTCAGCCCTCTCTGGCTTTGGACTTCGTACTCTGAAGGCATAAATCTCAGTCCTAACACTGGCTCCACAGTTTGGCTCCTCTTGTCCAAACAGTCTGCTCATCCTCACGTTTGTATTACTGTTTGCAGATACAGTTCTACTTACGTGAACTGCTTTTCCCTCCTATTTGGGGGAAGAAATTTATTTTCGTCTCAGGTCTTGGGTTAGAAAGAACTGTTGCTTCATTTCTGGCATCCCTCACTCCCTCACTGCACTGGAGAAAAACTTGGTCAGCAGACTGTCAGAAATGGGCATTGAGTGGGACCATTTCATTAGAGGGTAGGCTCACTGCATTAAAGGTCAGTGCTCAGGGGTAGGCACACTGTCTCAGCTGGCCTGGCCATGTCAGCCCCCTCTGTTCTACCTGCAGCTGGATGGAGTTGATGGGCCGGTTATCCCAGAACATGCAGCTATTTGGACAGAGCATATAGAAGCGAAGGCATGGTGTAGAGGAAGTAAAAAGGTTCACATTGGCCTCCTACCTTAACTCAGTTTATGTAATCTAGCTGTTACCTGAGTTCTCCTTTGTTAAACTGGACCCTTGTTTGGTGAATAAAATCAGTACTTTGTTTGCTTTTTGGCTCTCATTTCTTGTCTATATGCTCCTGCAGCAGAGAGTCCCAGAATAAGATCAAAAACACCTACAAAACCAAATCCTTAATACCATTCTCTGTCTAGACAACCTACTTCACAAGACCTTTATAGCCAGACACGGTAAGGATTTTTTTTTTTTTTTTTTCTGAAACAGGACCTTTTATAGTATTGAGAGATAGGGCCGATTCTAATCACCACCTATTCACACCACTGACAAGGGAGAGGTTCCTGCACTAGGATTATGGGGCAGCAGAACCCATGACACCCAACACTGGGCAGATGAGACTGACAGCAGTTTATTAGCCACATCCACTCACTGCCATGGGGAGTAGGACACCTTGCTTCGCAGGGCCACACAGAACAGAATGAATAACCAGAAGGTGTGGGAAGCAGGCTTCTAGTGTCTACAGGGTGTGGTCACTCCTGGTTTCTCCTGGAGGATGTGATTGGCTTGTTTGAATAGCTTTGCAAGCTGTCGGGGAAACTGAAACTGCTATTTTGAGATAAGCAAGTAGTGTATCTGGTCCCTTGTAAGGAGGGTTGTTGGCTAGGACATTTTTTCTGTAGGAGTGAGTGGAGAAGAAAATGGACCATTTGAGGCAGGCCTGAATTTTAGGCCAAATGCGATACATCCTACAGTACCAGGGCATCATTTGCTTATTACCTGGGAATTTCCTTCAGATTTGTGTTTGTGAGAGTCTTGTTTCCTAGTCAAATTATGGACTACTCAGGGACAGCCAGCACTTTAAAAACAATGCCTATCTTGGTTTGGAAAGAAATGATTTGCATTAAAATGAACTCTTCTGTCATATCTCAAAGTGATGTTTTCAAATTTAATCATACAAATGTCATTTTAATACATCCGAAGTTTGTCCTTGGACAATGTTAATATTTTAACTTTAGCCCAATATTTACTACTGAAGGATGTGCTCATCGAGTTTATACTTGTATTATGAAGTTTCAACTCATGGCTGCCAAAGAGGCCCATGTATACACATACTGCCCGGCTAATGCCCCATGATGTGCGGTGGACTGACAGCTCTAAACATTCTGAGTCACCCACATTTGATGACATTTGAAAAAAGCTAATGCTTTTTTGCCCCCACTCTGTTTTCAAACAATGGGGGAAACAATAAAATGAATGGGACGTTGACATTCTTTTTCAAGTCAGAGTTAAGCTACAGCCGGAAGACCAGAATGCTGATGTCTCAGGTTATTCCAATTGCATATTGTAGGCAGGAATGGGGCCCATTTAGAGAGGTTTATTGTTGCTAAATTGAAGTAGATGGATATGAAAAAGGGATGATGAGATCATAGACAGATTGGAAGAATTTATAGTATATCTTCTCAATCTTCTAAAATCATAATTTAAATCATCTTAATGTAGGTCTATTTAACTAATTTTGTTTTCTATTTTATTAAAATAATTGTTAAATTGTATGCAACCCTAAATTCAAAGCTCTTTCCCTTTTAAAATTATAATATACAATTAGGCAAATGATTGAAAGTTTCAGCATTTAATTGACTTATATTTTCAGACTAATCCATTGTATCCCTGAGATAGAATGTCTTTTCTTATATTTCTTACAAATTATCCTATCTAGATTCATCACAGCATAGGGAGAATGTTACTGTTTTAAAGGAACTGTTGGTTTCACTTTAACATGAAAATTTAAAGCTGATTTCCTTACATTAAAATGTTTCCATAGCTAAACTTTTTGTTAATGAAGCAATTTCTATCCAGAGGAAAAATACTCCTTTTAAGGATTAAGTGCTAATTCAGTTTTTATACTATTAGATGTTAATTGTAAAAATTTTCTGGTGGCCCTGGCTGGTGTGGCTCAGTTGGTTGGAGTATTGTCCCATACACTGAAAGGTCGTAGGTCTGATTCCCAGTTAGGGCTTGTACAAGAGGCGCCAATCAATGTTTCTCTCCCTCTCTAACTCCCTCCCTTCCCTTCACTCTAGGATCAGTGGGCATGTCCTCGGGTGAAGATAAAAATAAATAAAAAATAAAAATTTTCTAAAATTACCACTTCTCAAACATAGGTTGGTAAGTAGATACAGGGGTGGAAGCTTGTGGAAGTTCTCTGATGGATATAGGAAACAAAATCATGGCTAAGTGAGGAATAAGTATGAAGTGGTTGTCTAGAAGAGTTGGGGAGTGAATGGATTAGAGAAACAACAGTGCTGCTGGGGAGCCATTAAGTTCTTCTTCTTCATGGTGAAGTGGCTTCTTCCATCTGTCCTTGGTTATGAGGCTTCTCTCCAGCTAGTGTTCAGTTGGTTATTCAGAATGAGTTTTCTACAATTTAGTTGTGACTTCAGCTAGGAGGTTAATTAGCTCCACTTACTCCTCCACCATCTTGGGTCTCTGCTAGCATCTTCTTGAGGTGAATTCTAGAGGGTTTTTATCTTGATCATTTATTTTTTAGCCAAGATTTACGTAGGGGTCTCTTTTCAGTAATTTTTGCGTAAAAATTAAGTACTTCTTAGCTGTATAACTTTATACTATACGATTTATAGCTATACATTTTTTTAAGGAAGTTTTCTTCTATCACAACTGATTTTTCCTTCTGTTTCAATTCTGGGGTTTTTCTCCAGGAACTTCTATTTTTTATTTGTTGATGGGTTAGACAGGTAACCTCATTCCTCAAAATCATTTTCTCACATTTTCATGTCTTTGTTCTACTTTCTTGATAAACTTCTCAGATTTATTCTCTACCTTAGTGTTTCTTGAGCTTTGCTGATTGTCCAAATCAGCTAGGGATATTTTTAAACATGCAAATTCTGGGACAGAAACCATAAAAGATCCTGATTGATTAGGTCTGGGCTGGAGCCTGGTAATAAGTATATTTAAAATGCTCCATCAGTTCATTCTGATAACCAACTAGGTTTGGCAGCCACAACTCTCTATCACCAATTCTGAAATGAATTGCCCAATTTTCCTATCCCCTTTTGGGTTTCCTATAGTCTGTCCATAGCTAAGGGATTGTACATATTTATTGGCTATTCTTCAGAATGTGGTTTTTATATATCAAGTAATTTCTCTTAATGCATATACAGTACTGGCAAAAAAAAGTCTGTTAAGTTTTTCTATAAAATAGAAGACACGTTGATCATTTTCACCAATAACTTGATTGACTTGGATATGTTGAGTGTGTTGGCTCTATCTTGCTATTGGCTTCTAGTGGATAGAGTCCAGGGGTGCTGCTAAACACCTTCCAATGCATAAGGCAGCCCCAGAGTAAAGAATTATTTGGCCAAAATGTCAATAGTACCAAGAAACTTACCCAACCACTTTCAACTCATTCTATCTCTTACAGCACCTTCTCCATACACTGCACAAATCTTCTATTGTGTTGTTTTTACTTTGCTTGAAATAATAAACATAATAAGATGAAAGTGTTGTGTATTGTTTTCCATCTTTAATTTTTAAATGACTGCACAAAAATTTATCAATTTTGAAAAGTTTTTTAATGCATGGTGATGATAGCTGTCGCCATACAATCTAACAAAATTGTTTCAAGTGAAGTTAAAGACAACTAAGCACTACTAGAGCCATTGTATGGAAAAAAGCTAAATGAACTTTTTGGCCAACCCAATATTTTATTTTAATCTGAACATATTCTCCTCAATGGAGAGTCAACTTTTATTGCATGCTCTTAAGGATAATAGCATATGTTTTCTGAAATTTTATTTTTCTTGTAATAACTTTTAAAGATACACATACTTCCCCTGATTCTAATGCTAATGTTTCATTCATCTTAGCTATATTGCTTTTTAAAATTTTAAGGCTGATGTTTGTTTCCTGTTTATTCATCTTTTATTGAGGAGAATTTGGTTGTATATTGGTATTTGCCAACAGGAGGTATCCTTCTCAGACCTAAAGCCTTAGAATGGTTGATCTGCCTAATTTAGTATTTTGATTTCTAGGAGCCTTAAATTTTTTAAAATTATGAACTATACATATAGCAGGATGTATAAAATAATTTATAAAGTATAAACAATTATTAAATAGACACTTAGGAAGTTACCTTGCCTCCACTTCCATGCTTTAGGTAATGAGACCACCCAATATGCCATTCCCTATGTCCTTCTCTTTCCTGTGTGCTGTCATTTAGAAGTTATGCTATCCAAAGATCAGAAGCTGGGATCAAAGAAAAGAGAGAAAGGTTGATTCTTCTTTGTCTATCTCAGAATATAGTCCCCAAGGAGTAGTACAGTTTTTGTTCCTTTTTTTCTTTTGGTTGATACAGAGATTGCATCTAAAAAATAATCATACATTAGGTCTGTCCACTCCATGCCAATTATGTGGGTAAGCATTGCAGGCATACTTTTAATCCAGATTAATCTGACCTGAATTCAGTAGACATTCTGCTTTGATGCTGGCAAATGATCAAATGACAGACTATAATCCTTGCTTTTCAGAATTTTTTTGAAAAAGTAACTCCATTTCCAATACAATAAGTCTACTGAATCTTCTTTCTGTATGCCTCTTCTAGTATTTAGGAAAAAATGGGAAAGTAGAGGAGAAAAAGAAGTCACATGGAGGCTTGTATCTGCTGCTACTTGTGGCATCCATTGTGTCAACACAGAAAATAAAAGTTAATACCAGAAAAAACATAGTTTGAGGATGAAAGCAGTATCTTGGACATCCTACCAAGAGTGTATCCTGACCTTCAAGCAGAGGAGAGAGCACAAAGCATGCTCTCTAGAAGAAAAGCCTGATAATGACATCATTTTGCTAACATAAAAATAGACACAAAGGACACCAGAAAATAAATGTCACAAATACGTATTTTAGCTACTATGGACACTTAGAGAGACCACTATGAAAAATAAGAATCTATTTCCCGTAATACCTTTCACAAAGTATGCATGTTTCAAATGCAAATAAATAAAAGTAAAGTAGATATACCACACTGGCTTGACAGAGGAATCAAGAGAATAGGAAAAACTTGAGTTTAACATTTATAGAAATTTAGAAAAGAAGACTCTAGATACTCAGTGTCCTTTTTGTGGCTTATTTTTGTTTGTTCCTTTGAGGCAGAATTCTTCTCAAAAGATGTCTTACGGAGCATCCTAATAACATGAAAGAAATGAGAGCAGGGCCACTGTTTTTGGAGCAGAGATTAGGGCCTCACCTGCCCTAATCGTTCTCCGGCCCTTCTGCAGCTTTGCTGGTACCGCCTCCTGGCAGGCCTCTGATTTACTGGGATCCTGCAGAAGCCCTGGTTTAATTCAAGTTTTAAAAGTTTATTTCCTAAACCAAAAGTTAAGATTTATAGTCTGAAATTGGAATTAAGTAGAAAAAGTATGTATTTTGATTTTGCACTGCATGTGTTTGGTTGAGTTGTCCACTTATTTATCTGCAGGCCTGGCTCAGTAGGTACTCAGTTCAAATTCAGTTCATGAGCTTGAGTTGACATTATTTTTTTTTTTTGGCTTTGCAATTTGAGGGCACTGAGGCACACAGCAAATTAATGGGTGGGCTGGGCCCAGGATGTAAGTCTTCTGATCCCTAGACCAGAATATTTGTCACCATACTATGCTGCCTATTTTAAGTTCCTAAGTATAGTTCCATAGATGAAATTTTTTTTTTTTTAAATTTTATTAATGTTTAGAGAGAGGGGAGGGGAGGGAGAAATAGAGGGATGGAAACATTGGTGTGAAAGAGATACATTGATCCTTTGTCCCTTGCACACCCCCAACAGGGGGGACCTGGCCCACAACCCAGGCATGTGCCCCAACTGGGAATCAAACCAGTGACCTTTTGGTTTGCAGGCCAGCACTCAATCCACTGAGCCACACTGGCCAGGGTGAAAATCTTTTTCTTTTAACCAAGTAATGAACATCCTATATTAATGAAGGTCAGGGAGAGCTACTATATGAAATATATTTGTGGACTATATACTTCCAAATATAAGCTAATTTTTGGAAGTGGGTTCTGTTTTTCTGTTGTTAATTACGAGTATAGAGATACATGTTTCTGAAAAATTTCTTTGGTAGAAAAAGTTGAAAATATTTAGCTGTAAAAATGGTGACCAGTCTCAGGCCAAGTCAAACTCACGATTCTCCCCCTTCCCTCCTGCCCGCCCTCATAGTCCCCTCCTTCAGTGTCTGCCTGCTCTTAGCACCTCAACTACCATGGAAGCACAGCATTCTTCAGGCTGCAGGGTATCCCCAGGAATTCCCAGTCTCAGCTGACATTTGGGTTGCTTCTTCTAGACCTTAGAAGCCCATACCCTTCCTACCAGAAAAACCTCCTGTCTTTTCCCCACCTTTGCTGCTTCTGTGTACCTACCTGGTAGAGGCTGTCATTTGCACATTCCCTCCAGCCAGGAAAATTCTGTTGAGCTTACTTCTTGAGTCAGTTTTTTATAGGCTTTTTTTTTTTTTCATTTCATTTGAAAATTTTTTTTTTTCATTTGAAAATTTTTAGTTAAAAAAATCTTTCAATTACAGTTGACATATGGTATCATGTTAGTGTCAGGTATACAACATAGTGATGAGACATTTATATATCTGTGAAGTGATCACCTAGATATGTCTAGTACCCATGTGCCACACAGTTATAATATTATTGATTATATTCCCTATGTTGTAGTTTACATCCCATGTCTATTTTTATAACTGGCAATTGTATTTCTTAATCTTTTCACCTTTTCTCCCCCCATCCTTTTAACCCCCTTCCATCTGGCTATCAATCTTTTCTCTATATCTTTGGATCTGTTTCTGCTTTGTCTATTTAGTTTTTCAGATTCCAAATATAAGTGAAACATATGGTATTTATCCTCCTCTGCCTGATTTACTTCACTTAATATAATGCATTCTAGGTCCACCCATGTGGTCACAAATGGCAAGATTAACTCTTTTTCAGGATGGAGTAATATTCCACTGTATAGATATATCACATCTTTATCCAGTTGTCTATCAGTGAACACTTATGTTGCTTCCATATCTTGACTCTCGTAAACAAAGCTGCAGTGAACATAGAGGTACATGTATCCTTTGAATTAGTGTTGGATTAAAAAAAAAAATACCTAGAAGCAAAATTGTGTCACATTAGTTCTATTTTTCATTTTTTGAGAAACATCTACACCTATTTACAGTCTCACCAGCAGTCTCTTTTCCCCATATTCTCGCCAACACGTTTGTGGGTTTATTAATGATAGTCTGACAGGAATGAGGTGATATCCGTTATGGTTTTAATTGGTCATTTCCCTGATGATTAGTGATGATCATCTTTTCATATATCTATTGGCCTTGTTTGTGTCCTCTTTGGAAAAATGTCTATTCAGATCATAGGCCCATTTTTAAAATTAGATTGTTTCAGGTTTTTTCCTTTGCGTTAAATTGTATAAGTTCCTTATATATTTTGGACAATAACCCTTTATTGAATATATCATTGGCAAATATATTTTCCCAGTTAGTAGGTTCTTTTCATTTTGCATTTCTTTACTATGCAAAAGCTTTTTAGCTTGATGTTGTCTCATTTGCTTACTTTTTATTTCCCTTGCCCAAGAAGACATATAAAAAAAAAAAAAATTACTAAGAGTGATGTCAAAGAGCTCACTGCCTGTATTTTCTTCTAGGAGTTTTATGGTTTTAGTTCTTACATTTATGTCTGTAATCCATTTTGATTTATTCTTGTATATAGTGTAAGAAAGTGATTGTTTCATTCCTTTTTGCATTTACCTATCCAGTTTTTACAATGCCATTAATTAAAGAGACTGTCTTTACCCCATTATATATTCTTGCCTCCTTTGTTATAGATGAATCTATCATACATACAGGCGTGGGTTTATTTCTGGGCTTTCTATTCTGTTCTGCTAACCTACATACCTGTTTTAATGCCAGTTTTAAAAGGCAGTCATTTTTAGATAAGTGTGGAAGATAACAAAGTATGCTTTGATAAGTCATGCTTCCATAATTCTGGTATGTTCCTTTGGAGAAGGGTGTGGGACCATAGAGTATGGAGACTCCTGCTTGGCAGTCACTGAACTACAGTAGATCCCACTTTTTGCTTAATATTGTTTTATAAAATGTCTAATTCTGACTAAAGTAAACGTATCACAGCCGGTTACCTAAAATACACGCAAATTAAAAATTCTTTAAGTTCCATATGAAGTTTGACATACTAAATTGAATGTTAAAATGTAAAATTTTAGGAATAGCTTTACTTTTTTTCTGCAAGTTTCTACCCATTCATGATCACCCAATTTTAATCATTATTTACAGCATTTTTCATCCAGTAGCAGGACTTAGTCATCTAGTAATCATTAAGCAACCCTGGCTAATGTGATTCAGTCTATGCAGTTAGAAGATTGTGCCACTAAAGTGTGATTTCCTTATAATGAGAGCTGGAAGGGAACTGTCAGAGGACAGCAGGGTGATAAAAAGTGACGTACTGGTGGCACATCTAAGATCATATTGTTTTCCAAAACCACTTAGCCTTTTAATGTACAAAGAGACAGATTTTTTTCCTAACTAGTGTGCAAGAGGTGTCTGTTTGATTTTCTCTAAATCAAGGTGAGCCTGCTTCAAGCCCCACCTGTTGGGGCAGTAGGAAGCCAAATCTGTTGCTCTGGTCCTTCACACCCTCTCTCAGAAGGACCACATACAGGTCCTTACGCAGAGAGAACATTCAGGAAAGACTCTTCTGTTCTCCAGTCCACACCCATTACCATTATTGTTGTCCAAACCACCATGGTCCTTTGTAATCAGGATGCTTTGAAGCACTTTTGGGGACAGGCATCTTGCTAGAGCTGGGAGCCCCTGGGGCTGGGATCCAGCTTAACCAGCTTTTCTGGATGTATCACAGCTGCTCCCCACTCAGGTTTAACCCCACCCCCACCTCCAGAGGTGCCACTGAGGGAAAGGCGCAGGTCTTCATTGTTTGGGACATGCACAGTATTGGATAATCTCTTCTGTTCGGCTCTTGTCACTTCTTTTACCTGCTGCAGAATTATGTTTGTCTTTCTCCTTTACTCTCAACATAATGCCCTCTTTAAAATAAAACCTTGGAAGGAAGGTTATTTGGGGGTACCTGGCTCCAACACCCTCTCTGAGATAAGGGAACACAAAGACCTGTCTACCTCCCTTGAACCAGGAGTGGGGAAATACAAGGATACAATAAATTCTCCCAAATGCTATTTGACACATAGTATAATACTTAACAGGACGATGGTATTCAAGTAATGGGAAAGTTTATTCCTTTCTTTTAAGCATATTTGGAAAGTGAAAATAAAAAATCTTTGTCATTCCCTAATGTGGTGTTGTCTTATATATATTTGATCTCAATATTATCATCATCCATAGAGTTACCCTTCCAAGTAAAAACGCCAGCCAACCTTCATCTCCTTTTCTCAGTTCTGACCTTGTAGAATGCAGAGGAGACAGGCCTCAATTCTTTCTCCGCCCTGGAGATGAGCAGAGGAAAGTTCTTCCACAGACAAGCTGGTGGCTTCTAACCTGTATTCCCTGGGAACTTGAAATTGGCCAAGGGAAACAAGATGCAGGAGGAAAAGTGAGACCAGGTGTAGGGGTTTCAGGGATCCCCCATCCCCATTTCAATCATGCTGGTTGTGCTTTTTTGCTTTCTCTATGTATAAAATTCCAGGTAAATTTTTATTTTAATGAAGGATATATACAAGTACATACCCATTTGAAATCCCCCATTATTTTGAGCTAAAATTATACATACTTTTTCAATAGTGTAATTCTATGGTATGGAAATAAAACTTCCCTCTAAAATAGTTTGCTGCTTAAAAATCATTTGCATGATATGCCATGCTTGGGGGATGATTTATTCAGACTCACAGTCAGTTCCTTTTCTGGTTAAGGATAGCCATCATGGGTGGTTACTGATTCAAATCCTGCTGCTAGCTATGCTGAAAGTGTGCGTTCTCATCACTTGACATCACTCACCTATTCACTAACAGAACGATACAGTTCACAGACTGCATTAAGGAGCTCCAATCCAAGCAGTGAATCACGTTCTCAAATAAATTTAAAAATTTAACTCTTTATTGATATCATTTAATAATTGTACATTTGTATCTACTGGTTCTTTTTGAGTAATTAAAATTCAACTTTAAAACATATCATTATATGGAACGCTTTAGAATTCAATTCAGACAACAGTATCTAAAATAATTTTTTAATGGTTAATTTTATTATTTTATGTCTAGCCAACCCAAATAACATGTATGCTATAACATTCATTAGAATTAGTTTCCATGAAACAAGTTTAAATATTCATATTAAATATTTTCTAATGACATTTTATTTTAGGGCACTATTTTTTGCTAGTTAAAAACATAGTTGAATAAAACTATTAGTGTCAAACATTTTAGTGTTATGAGTAATGTCACTATGAAAACAAAGTCCCTTTTGTTAACCCTATTCTGCTACAATAGTACCCTATTACATACAATAGTACCCTAGTACATAATGTCTATTTTGACATATGAGCATTACTGGTTTTACTTCTATTAATATCGAATACTAAAATCAGAATATTCAAGTTTAGAGATGGTTTTTTCATTAGAAAAGTCTGTGCGGTCGATGCGAGAACTAGGACTTCCAACCTTGCTCAGCCAGGACTTCCTACAAAAAATAAACAAATGAATAAAAATTAGCATTTAAAGTATACATAAACTAGCTAAAATGATCTCACATTAGGAGTTTATTTTACTAATTTTTCATATAATGTAAAATATAAATTATACATATCATGTATGTACCCGAATACCACAGTTTAATGTATTATGAAATATGGACAAAATAAAGCTAATAACTAATTAAACATAGTCAATTAGTGCTTTAGAAGTTATTTCACTGTCTTAAAACATCCAAGGCCAGTATTATCTAGCTCTTGTGCTATAGAAAAGGATTAAAATATTTTTACAGAGAGGTAATAAAAATAACTCACCATTATTTTTTCTTATCACCCAGCACATGATAGATATAGTGTGTGTATGTATGTGTGTATATATATATATATATATATATATATATATATATATAGTATATACTACTATATACTATATATGAGGGAGAAAGGGAAAATGAGAGAAAGGAGGGTTAAGTGGGGAAAGGATGGATGAAATAATAAATGGTTTTCCATAAAAATTAAGATTAGATTAACATTTTTCTTATCTATTAAAAACCATTTCTTACCATGTATTAGCAAATTGGCTGCATTAAAGGGACAAGTGAAATGTTCTGAAACTATTTTTCTGCTTACATAGTGCAGTGGTTTTCCTTAGCAATATCCATGTGTCTAATTTATGCATATGGGTACTTACCCAAGAATGCTGCCTATATTATTAAGGTGTATTGCAATATAGTTGACAAGTCAGATAATTAGTTGGGATGACAGATTAAGTGGGACTACAGGGTAATAATATGAGGCCATTTTCTACAAGTGATGGCAACTATCCCAACTTCTGCAGAAACATTCCATGACTCTGTTCCCATCCCCAAAGTTCTTTCCAGTTGTGAAACTAGTGCTGTGTACAGCTGTGCAATATCATAGTAACAGTCTCATACAACCTTGAATTTAAAATATTTTCTAGGCTAAAGTTTTCTGATTACCTGAAAATTAGTGCTAGGCAAGAGAATTCTAATACTTCAAATTTCCATTGTGCTGTAACATTTTCTTTGGTTCTTATTTGTAACAGTTTTACTGGGAAAGGTGAATTTTTCCCTTTCTTCTTTTTTGGAAGCTAAGGCATGAGCACAGTAAGCCCATCTTATTTTCTTTGACTCATTTAATTGAAATCTTAAACATGGAAATTACACGTGTTGAAGAATAAGTTAGTTTATATGAAAAAGAGCCAAAGACTTCAATTTTACAAGTCAAATCTCTTAAAAACCTTCTAGAAAAGAAAAGCCAGGAATAATAGAAGTGAACATTTACTGTGAATTAACTGCTTGGCACTGTACTAAGTTCTTTACCTATACTATTTCCTTTAGTCCACAATTAACCCTGTAAGCTGTTGTCCATTATGGCTCCTGAATTATTAATGAGGAAAGAGACACACAGAAGAGTTAAGGTATCCGGTGATCCCAGTCTGGATATATTTTGAGGTATAGTCAAAAGATTTGCTAGCTGATTGTAGGTAAGAGAAAGGATTAACAGATGACATCAGGGTTATTGGTTTGAAAAACTACCTGGATGGTACTGCCATTTCCTGAAATGGAGAGGCTGCTGAGAAGAGCAGATGTGGGGGGAGGGAGAAGTTCAGGTTTGGATTGGTAAGTCTGAGATGTCTTTTAAACAGCTAAATGAGGTGTTGACAATGCAATTGAATCTCTAAGTCTGGCTGGAGCAGGAATAGTTTGAAATTTATTCACAGGTAGAAATGAAAGCCATGAGATTGTACAGGATCACCAAGAAAATGAATGTAGATAGAAAAGGAAAGAGGTCCAAGGACTGCACCTTAGACCTACCCTGTGTTAAGAGCTCAGGAAGAGGAGGAAGAACCAGCAAATGAGGACAGGGAAGCTTCCATGGTGGTAAGAGAAAAGCTGGGACAGCATCATGTCCTGAGTTAAATGAGGCCTTCTGGGAACAGGGAGGTAGACATCAAGAGGGTCAATGCTGCTGCTCACAGGTCAAGTAAGGTGAGGACCAGAGTTCACAGATGGCCTTGATAAGAGCAGGGTTGGTGGACTGAAAGCCATATTTGAATGACTTCAAGAAAGAATGAAAAGAGAGGAAATGAAACCAGTAGGCACAGGAACTGCAATAGACTTATCCACCGCTGATAACTCAATGTATTTGACTAGTTGAGAGCCTGACTACTTACCTTACCTACCATCAATGTCATCAAGAACCTCACCAACCAGACCTATGGCTAAGGTGGAATCTATGCCACTGGTAGGGGCAGAATGGCCGTGCTGTTAGGTGATTCAGCTCCATTTATATTCTGTGTGTGCGTGTGTGTTGGAGACAAGGCCACTTTGTGCTATGGCTCCCCACATGACACCCCTGGTACTAGGAACCAGCTTGCCTGACCTGCCTGCTCACTTAAGAGTATTTGGAGTATTCTGGTCACCATCACCAGTCACTTGGCAAGCCCTACAACTTCAGTCTTCATGTGCTGCTCTTATAGTCAGCCCTTGACGAGTGTGAAGAGGGCAGCAGTTCTTCTAAGCAAAAAAGAACTAGTCACAAATTTTCACACAAATTTATATCTAGTTAATAAGGATTAGATACATACACATACACATACATATACATGCATACACATTTACCATTGTGTGTGAAAAAGAACCACATAATAGGACCAATTAACTCAATTACCTAAACATTTAAGTGGCACTGTATGCAAGGTATATTTTAGATACTTGAGTCTCTCCCCTACTTATAATCTGCTAGAAGAGTTTAGAGAATAATTAAAACAACTGTAGTAATAAGGCAGGATGTGATGTGCAATGAGATTTTTAGATAAAGGGAGAGAGGAATTGGGAGCTAACTACTGGTCAAGGGACTCAGGAACACATCTTCGTGACAGCATTTGAGCTAAGCTTTAAAGAAAATAGTATTGAATTTTTCAAATCTTGTAAAGAGGAATGCTAATCTAAACATGACAGGAGACCAAGAAGCATAGGGAGGATATTGATAACATTAATTAAAAATGCAGAACTTCAAAAAGAAAACTTCTAAATGGTCAAAAGAATGCCTTAGAGATTAAACAAAGAGCAAACTGGAAAATATCTTCGCAATTTTCTTACTATGTCAAGAGCTCTTAAACATTATTATGTAAAAGATGGCCATCCAATAGAAAAATGGACAAAAAAACCATAAGCAGATGAAAGGGAAAGAAATATAAATGGCCAATAAATACACGGAACTATTCTCACTCTTACTCATAACTTTAAAAATACGAATAAAGCAAGAAGGAGATGCCATCTGTTACTTATGAAATGGCAAGGATTTGAAAGTCTGATAATATCTGTGGGTAGTTAGGGTGTGGAAAAGGGAGTCACTTTTCTACATTGTTGATGGGGATGCAAATGGGTACCTTTTTTAGAAGAGCAACTTAAAAAATTTAAATGCCCATAACTTACAGACCTTCTGTAGGGAGGATACCCTGGGATACTGAGTCAGATGGAGATGAACAGCAGGGAGCGCTCATGGGTGTAATCACAGGATTGGACAGGGAGCGAGGGGGTGGGGTTGGGCGGAGATTCAGCCTCCATTCAGACCTCAGCCAACACAGACAGTGGAGCTCTGAGGGTAGCTCAGAGTAGCCCTTCAAAGTGGTCCAGAGTTGAGGTACGAAGGGTGGTCATATGGTTCCTCACATGAACCAGCCAGCAGGAAAATGCTGCCCAGAGGAGGAGGTGTAAGCTTTAGTGTGGTGACTTCCTTCTGCTGAGGCCATTCACATCTCCCACCATGTTCTAGCAGGCTCTCCCAGCACCTGGGGATGAAACCCTTCAGTCCTGAAAGGGAGCACAAGTCACTGTGTCCCCTGCACATATTCTCACAAGTGGGTGCAGGGAATGAACTGAAAAATGCAAGACAAAGGAAAGATCACTGGTGTGACAAGGCCCCAGGGCTGGCAGGAAGAAACAGGACATACCCAGGACAAGAAGGCAACAGGGATCAAGTAAGTGGAGGGCAATTTGGATATGAAGAGGCATTCACATGAGTTAGCCTCTGTTTTCTGAATAAAGTAGGAGGTAAAGCAATTTACTGAGGATAAAGGAGGTGGAGGAAGAGTTGAGGGATTCAAGAATGTGAAAAGGGTGTTAATAATTGCCATAGGAGCCCTGGCACTGTGGATAAGGCGCCAGCCTGTGAACCCAAAGGTCACTGGTTTGATTCCCCCATCAGGCACATAAGGTTGCAAGCCAGGTCTCCAGCCAGGTCCATGGCTGGAGGCAGGTGAAAGGCAACCATACATTGATGTTTCTCTCCCTCTCTCCCTTTCCCCATCTCTGGAAATAATAAAATCTTTAAAAAAAAATAAAAATAAAAATAATTGCCATAGGAGTTAACAAATGTTGACTGCAATGAAGGAATTAATAAAGAGCAATGAGGGCCCTTCAGTTTGGACTGGACGGCCAGTGGGCTGCAAGCCTGCCTGCCTTGCGCTTTGCTTCCTTAGATCCTGTGGCAAGTATGGTCCACACTGGCAGGGGAAGGGGTCAATGCCTGGGCCAAAGGCTTCTCAACAGGGACAGTCCATCTGAGGGCCAGACTGAAGGGTTCACTCAGATGTTTCCTGCAGTGAGCAGTGGCATGTGGGCTCCCCTTGAGGAATGGACTTGACTTTGCCAGCTACCAGCTACCTGGTCTTATTGTTTACTAGGTGAGTTTTCAAAGAACCATTTCCTTAGGGAGCCTCTAATTTTGGTATTTTTATATCTTTTCTCTTGGATGGGTCAGATCCTCCAGGGAAGAGCATATCCAATATCCTGCCTAGACTCTGTACGTCTGGCTTTGCACGTTCGAGGACTCTGGGACAAAGGTTAAGACCTCAACGTTCAGTGTGGAACCTTTATTGAATCCTTTTGTTTTCAGAACTGGAGCTTTTCTCAGTTATGCCTAGAAGACCTTCCCAGAACATGAAACTGGCTCTACCTAGGCATGTGGGACAGCTCTCCCCAGTGTCCGGTTGTGAGAGAACTGCTCATTAAACAGATTTTGAATTAGTCCTCCTATTTTTAACCCCACCTTTCTACCCACTTCCATCTGCCTGCACTTTGGGGTGGGGGGTTCCACTGTGTTAAACAGGCCATTTTTCTGCTCTCACCCCCAACCCCAGTCTTACAATTCAAGTCTGCATTACCCTTAGTTCATCTGCTTTCTAATTTCCAAAGTTTTGTTGCTAGAGCCTTCTTTCCCTTCTTCATTCTTCTGGATGTTTAAATCCTTTTTTAAAAAAGTCTTTTACACATACTTCGGTGAAATTTGGGAGGAAGCAGATGAATGTGTATGTTCAAAATGGTAACACCTTTGACTCAAAGTATGGCTCTATCCTTTATATTTAAATCATCTAAAATTATATAATTGTATTTATGAAAAAGGTGTTTTAATGGCTAAACATTTTTCACCAGCACAACTATTACCATATATTAAATCTGTGTACATATGTACCTTTCTAGACATTGTATTTGGTTCCATTGATATCTTGGTTAATCCATAAACTAGTACCCAACTACTTTAATATTAGAGCCTTAGAATACACTTTAACATCCAGTAGTCCCTACCCTGCTGCCCCTCCCCCATCTTATTAGTCTTCTATTTCACAATACCCGTGTTTGTCTTATATGGTCTGTGAGATTTGGGCATAATTTTGTCCAATCCCTTCAAATCCCCTTTTAAATTTTAACATAACAAAGGGATTTAACGTTCTAATAAAAATTTAATCTTTAAAGTAGTCTTTGTTCCTCTTTAAAATTTTGTACTTAATTCAGGTCCTGTATATTTCTTGGTAAGTACCAAGGTATATTCTATTTTTCTTGCTACATGGAACAAGATGATTTTTAATCACCATATTCTTAAAACTGGTATATAGGGAAACTAATGATCTCTTATAGTGTAAACAGATGCCTTATTGAACTTCCTTAGTAGTATGATGGTTTTCCCTTTTCTTCAGGGCTCTTAGGTAAACCAATTTTTATTTTTCTTGAATTCATTCTGTCAGTCAATTGTTATCAGATTGCCTGGATAATTTCAAATGGCTCTTTGTTTTAGGCTCTCTAACCATATGTTGACTACTTACAGGTCTTTCAGAGAATCACCACAGTAACTATGCAGAGAAAGCAACATTAACATTGTTCACCCAGCCAAGGGGTCAGCCCGCAAGACCATAATACACCACTCTGGCTCCAGCATATTTTACCTATTCATTTAATAGACTCAATAAATTTTGAATGGATGGTTGGATAGATGGGTGAATTATTGGGTTGACCAAAACATCCATTTAGTTTTTTCCATAAAATAAAAGACATTTTTCATTTTCACCAATAACTTCATTGATTTCGGTATTTTGAGTACATTGGTTTGGATATTTTGAGTATATGGGTTATCTCTTGCTATTGGATTCTAGCGTGTAGAGACTAGAGACGCTGCTAACATCTTCCAATGCATAAGATAGTCCTACAGCAAAGGATTATTCAGCCAAAATGTCCATAGTGCCAAGAAACTTCACAAACCACTTTGTGCTGTGACTGATCAAATATGTCCATTCTTCATACACTACGCAAACCTTTTTTTGCATTTCAGTTGCATTTTTACCTCACTTAAAATAATAAAGCATAACACACCAAAATGTTGTGTGCCTTCTTCCATCAATATTAAAATCGCTGCAGAGAAATACACCAATTTTGATAAATTTTTTTTTAAAAATGCACATTTATATGACAGCTATCACTATGCAATCTAACAAAATTATTTTGAATGAAGTTCAAATTATTTTGAATGATGGTTCTACGTGCTATTAGAACCATCATATGGAAAAAAAAATCATGGGCTTTTTGGTCAACCTAATATATTTGCTTGAAAGAGACTGAAGTCTAGTATTTATGCTATAAATCTGAATCTGCTTTCTGTGCTTATATCTTTCAGGTATTTTTATTTAAGAAACACAACCCACTGTTAGGCTTTAAAAAGAAGTTCAGCTAATAAAAATGTAAATTAGAAAATTCTATTGACAGACGTCATGTTACTTGATAACCATAATCTCCCTTTAATATATTTTAAATGTCTTATGTAGAGAGTTTGAAAATTCAATTGTTATATTTTATTCCCTTACCAAAGTCATGTTGCTGCCTTTTTAATTATACAATAATAGAGTAAGGAGGAATTTCACTATGGATGCGTTTCTTGCATGTTTGATGGTGATTCTGCATAGCTGTGAAAACAAGTTTTTATAGAATGCTAGAAGAGAATGACCTTGCATGTATTACTTTCAAGAATTCTTCAGGCCATTTTTGCATTAAAGAAATGAGTAAAGCACAGAATTGATAAATGTTAAATGACCAAGGGGGAAAATCTATGTGTTTAATAAATTAACTGTGCTGCGTTTTTCTGTTCCTATTCAGTCAGTCACCAACTATGTTGGTCCCCTCAGGGCCCCTACAGCATTCTAATTGTTTGGTGCAGATGGCACACATTTTGCTTTCAAGTACGTTAAGTGCCACCTATTTATGGCTTTGGCAGCCAGCAAACAGGCCAGCTGTGGCCCCCTAAAATGCACCGAGGCTTCTGCCCTCCCAGGGGCCCTCCTCAGACCCCCCTGTCTACAAAGGGCCCCACCCTCAACCTGTCATGCGCCTCATAGGAATGACTACATTCTATGTTGCTACGTTCATGTATGCACTACGCACCTACTCCACATTAGAATAAAATTCTAAGAAGGCAGGTTTGGAGTCTTATTCATGATTTAACCCCAGCATGTATCACTATGCCCACTGACAGTAAATAAATATAGAATGAATGAATCTTTGTCACGTGCCTGCCTCCTTCTGGTCCACAGCCTCCAAGGATGCAAGAAAGAACCCTGAGCACCATCTTTTAACTCTGACTTTACCTCAGATGAAACAAAATGCTTCTGGGTTTTTTTTTAAATACTCTTTGAAAAGGTAAAAATAGTTGCTCTTATTACAGAAACTATTTTACTCATGACAATCCCCTATGAAATAACACAAGTAATGACTATATTCATCCCCTTAAAGGAAGTTGGAAGCCTATAGACCTGACCTCACCACTTGAATATAAACCAAGTTTATTCGTAGGATCAGTTCAGTTATTTTTGCCAGCTCTCAAATTTTACTGTGTTTCTTGTGATTGTGAATTTATTTGTTATATGAACAAGCATGGTGGTGGACCCCACCCGGAGTTCAGGGTGAGTATTACAACGCCAGAGCGGGCCAAGCCCACCCTGCGAGCCTGGTCACAAGGTTTGTTATCAACTCAGTCACCTTCAGTGCGTGGTTGGTTGTATGTGCTCAGGCATATTGTGATTATCAAATAAAAAGCCTCAGATGCTTTTCTTACTATCCCAAAGATGTGCAAATGTCTTTTATATTTGTCATATTAATCCAGGATTTTAAAGCTTAAAAAAAAAAAAAGAATTCTTTCTTCCAGCATAACCTTACACGAAAGCTTAATGCTTATGGTGGAAGTGAAGTGCTTTTCTGAAGCCGAAGTGGTTGGAGGGGCCAGGGCTGAATTGTCCCCAGCTGCACCCGAGTACCCCTAGGGAATCCCTAAGGCGCTGAAAAGCTCAGCTGGAAAACTGCCCTATTAACCCATCACTGAGCAAGGCTATTGGGGAGTGGAATACCTGGGGAATCCATCATAGGTAGAAGTGGAAATCAACACAGGACTGCTTTTTCTATAATTTAAGTTGGTGTTTCCTACAAAATGTTAGTAAGCTCCTGAGGTGATATAAAATATTCCATTGAATGAATATCCTTCTTTGAAACAAAGAGGTGAAATTAAAGCACTAGAAAGCCACTATTAATAATTCATAGCAGTTCTATTTCCTGGGACTAAAGTGGGGCAGCATAAATCCTTTTGGATATCTCTGCAGCCCCAGTATAAAATGTAGAGCATAGCAAGAAAGCAGACAGTAGAAAATGACAGCTAATGAATTAAAAGCTAATGTGATGCATGATAGAAAACACTGAGCTGCCTGCCCATTTCAAGCTTTCAAACTGGCATTAATAATGAAAGAGTAGTACCCAATATTTTTGCTATTCTCCTTTCTTTAAAGAAACTTGTTATTCAGTTACACGTGGGTGAATAATACCATATACTTTTTAAATCAAGAGAAGTATTTTAATGGTATTTGGATATAACGTCTAAAATTTCTGTCATATATATGTATGGTCTATGATTGGTGAAGAGTTCAGTGATTATGATGGGAATTCCAGGACATTCATATCTAACCTGAAACCAGATTCCTCATCTTGAATGGAGATAATACTACTCGTCTTACTGAGTTACTAAAAGAATTAAAGAGAATATATGTAAATTGCATGATGTGTCTGACACACAGTAAGTCCTTAGGCTCGGTTATTACAGTGTGTTTGTTCTCTGCTTTTGCCTAAGTTGGTGAGCAGGTTGTTTTGCAAACTCTGTGACCCTTAAAGTCACACACTTCTAGTGCAATTCCACTAGTAATAATATACCTCTCGGTCTGGGCAGAGTGACTTCTCCACTGTGGTGGGACATGGTATGTCATTAACATCAGTTGGGAGAGAGTCTGGAAGAGCTACTCCAGGCATGAGTTATGCCAGGATTCTGAGAACCAGCCAACTGAACCAGACGGCCTGGGAGCGGAGAAATGAAGGCATGGCTGAAGCCTCTAGCTTTTCTGCCACACCAGTTTCCAGATCAACAAAGTGACAGACATCCTCTTCTTTAAGCTTTGTTTACAAAGTAGAAAGAAATTAGATGTTGGTACAGGGATAATGTAAATGAACTTTGGAATCATTCAGCTTGGATATACAAGGTCTGTCCTGAAAGTATCAAGCCAATGTGGATATAATTAAAACAGCATGTGCAGCCAATACTTTCGGGACCGACCTCATACCTAGCTATTATTTCTTAGCTGGTCATCATGGGCAGGTTTCCTAACTCAGTGCCCCCCTCACCAGTAAAACGGAGTTTTGTTGCTTATCTCGTAGAGTTGTTATGAAGATTCAATGAGATCATCTGTGTAGTGTTTAACACTATCTGGCAAATAGTACACACTCAGTGATTTTTAGTTATTGTATCATTCAGGGTGCAGGTAACGAAAACTACCCTTGCTATTTTAAAATGGAATTTAATATAGGGAATTAGGTCCTTACAAAATCACTGGAATGGCTGGAAGAAGGGGTTTATCCTGGGCCTGTTGGAGCAACTCTGTAAAACTGGCTACTAGTGAATTAAATGTTAAAATTATCATTCTTACGAAAATACGACACATGTCAAAGATTTTAATTCAACGCATTAACTACTGAGGGAACCTAGAGGATGTTTTATGTCAGGTTCAGAGGAGAATTTAGATACACACACGCACTTGTGGATATATGCACATATGCACACACATATAATCAGGAATGCTGAAATCAACTTGCATGTAGAATCTGAAAATGCCTCAAAGTCCCACTAGCCAATATTCAGATTCTCTATTTGCAAGCCTGAGACAATTTTTTCCCCCTGAGAGGTCCATCAGAGAAGCTGTTGGAAATCAGGAGGCTGCCACCCGAATCACTGCACTTATGAACATGCTACCCTAACTGCAGCCCGGGCATTGGAAGGCCCCCAGCAGAATGCTGGCTCCAGAGCCCCGTAATATCTGCTAGATCCTCATGCCGGCTAAATGGATGACACAAACCCCGCTACCTCTCTCCCCACCTCCGTTTCAAATGTCACAGGAAGACTTCTGAGCGATGAAACCTAAACCGTATTTGAAACTCTAGCTGCAAGGGAATCAGGGAAACATCCCCTAGCTCTCCAGAGTCCGCAGGGAAGGAAGGGTACCGGGAGAGCTTAGAACAGAAGTTGAGCAAGCCCACAAAGCTTGTCTACCGCTGCTCTTACTCACTTAACCAGAAGTTCTCAAAATTCTACGCTCTGGTATACAGAAGATTAGAAATGTTTTGGTTTTTTTTTTTTTGCTGGTCTGTATCATAGCAGTACTTTTATGGACTCTTGTCAGCTCTTGAGTTCTTTTCAGCCCCAGAACAAAAAGTGCAAAGAACATCAGAAGCAGACAGAGGACAGGTGGAAAGTGATTAGGAAAGAGGAAGATGACCCCAAAGTGTGGTGTTAGGAAAATTAAGGGCACAGAGTATTTTGAGGAGAGGAGTCAACTTCCAAATACTGCTCAGGTCCAAGTACAGCATGAACTGAAAAATGCTTTGGGAACCTTAGCAGGATCAGCTTCAGTGAAGTGGTGGGAGTAGAAGCCAGATTAGAATGATTTTAAGAGTCAGGGGGAAGTGAAGGAATGGAGACAGCAAGAACGTATCAGTCTTTTTAGCTGTCTGACTATGAAGGGGAGAGAGACACAAAGCAGCTTTATACATCTTTAAGGCTCCATTCTTGGCAAGCCAAGCCTGCCTTGATTCTGAATCCAATGCCTTCCAGTATTTACGAGCACCTTGTCTCAAAAGAACAATATTTGAGAAAGATTGCTTTAAGGACAGAGTCTAAGATGTTTTCTATTCCAAATATGTTAAAATCAGTTCCTACATGAAGCCAAATGAAAAGGAGTTGGCCAGACTCCCCTGTCTTTTCTACCCTTCACTCTGACCTCTTCCACATGCTCCCAGAAAGCTCATAAGCAAACTGAGTTTTGGGGGTGATGCCATTAGCTGGTGAGTTTAGAGCCAAAGTGTGGCCCAACCTGAGCAGAGGTCATTATTTTAGACTTTTTTAAAGCCCTCTTCTTGGCTCTGTTTTATCTCCCACCCTTGTTGTTTTTAATCCTTTTTCATTTTTAAATGTATCTTCTCCTATGAGAGTTTTACAGATCCTTATACATCACTTTAAATCATGCTGGCAACAAAGAGATGCAAACACATAAAGCTGTGAGGTTATTTTTTTCTTGCTGATACTTGGTTTTATAATGGAAATTACTGGAAAGAAGGATAGAAATACATTTATAGAGTTTTGCTTTACAACTGACGTTCCTACATACTTTGTCTATTAAAATGAGGCATGCATGATTCTGAGGTCATAAAAACATGTATCTCCAGGCTGCCATCCTGTCTACAGCTTTGAATTTGGGGACTAAAAACTCTCAGCTGCAGCCCTTGGGCAAGGGCTGTTTCAGGCTGGACCAGTCTCAGCGGAGCCGCGTGGGGGGGGGGGGGTCCAGCTGCCTGTGCCCAGGGGGCCCCGGTGCAGCGCCTTCGAGGGTGCTGGGGAGGCTGGCCCCCAGGGCAAGCCAGGCTAGTCTAGTGGAAGCCCTGCAGACAGATCCACGCACAGGCTTTTAAGACAAATGCATTGAGCATCCCTCTCTGACAACCACTTTGAAAATAATTTGTGCAGAATTAAATCAAAAGAATAGTTTCAAGGCAGAATGGAGAGGTAACTAATGACACAAAGACCACTAGAAAAAAAGATTCACTAGGTGGAAAAATCAGAAAAACATTAAGTTTAATGTGTCAAAGACTGTTGGACGTTTTAAAGGATCATCTGTGACAACGCATAGTGTACATGTTCATAACCCTGAAGATGGGTGCTTTCAGTGTTCCTTTGAAGGTCTGACAAGAATTCTAAATAGTGAAGCTCTTCTTCCTGGGTGTGTCTCAGGGAAAAGGCTCATCTTTTCAACCTCCCAGGGTTTTAAAAAAACATTCTTTCTAGATTCTTGTTTCCCCTAGAGAGGATGTTTTATCTTTAAAGTCAAGTATGTGACTGCGTTCACAGGGAGGCTCATGACAGGAGGTAAGAATCCCATTGTAATGTTTCAGTTCATAAGCAGTGATCTGCAATTGGTACTTGAATATTATATTCGGAATACTTTTCAGCATTAATGTGTAAAATGCTCATACATCTCAGTCTATTATACTAATAGAGATCCAGAAAATAGCCATTTCTTATCAAAATGTCTTTCTTTTTGTACTAAAAAAAATGAATGCTAGCTTATTTCTTTTATAAAAGTAAAGAACAAAATAGAAGGTGAAGAAACAAGTTTGTACCTTTCTAACATTGATTTTATTTTTGCAGGTGGTTAAAAAGTTTTTGCTAAAACTCCAATAAATGTGTTTCTGCCTAACCTTTGAAAACAAAAATGGAGTGTACAGTTGATACCCTAATAACAAAAATTTAAATAGTGGGTGCTTCCTGACTGACTTAAAGCTGTTATGTTTCTCATAAAGAAAATCAAGTTACTAACAGCTTGATGAATCTGAGGCAAATAAAAAGACATCCCCTATATATTCAAGTTGCCTATCTAATGGGAGGTAACAAAGAGAGAGAGGGAAGGATTAGAAGCTGAAAGAAGAGGGAAAAAGATTTAACTTGAAGAGGCTGAGAGACATGGAATGATCCACCCTAAGAAAAATTCTTCATAATTGTAATATTGCATTCTGAGATATACTCAATTTCTCTCATACAGGTAAAATGATCAAAGAATGTCTCATCACCTCTATCAAAATAATTTAATTATACCGAATCTCCCACTTTTGAACTGAAAGCTACTCCTATAGTAGATAGTCATTTGGAAAACTAAACATGGCAGTCATCTACTTTTTTAAGTACATCTTATTGATTATGGTGTTACAGTTGTCCCAATTTCTTTTTCCTTTGCTCCCCTCTACCTAGCAACCCTCTTCCCGCCAGCAATCCCACACTCCTTAGTTCATGTCCATGGGTTATGCACATAAGTTCTCTGGCTCCACCTTTTCCTATATTCTTAACTTCCTATCTGTTTTGTACCTACCAATTATGCTTCCTGATCCCTGCCCCATTTCCCCATTTCCCCTCCTTCCTCCTCCTAGCTGATAACCTTCCAAATACCCATAATTCTGACTCTGATCCTATTCTGGTTGTTCACTTAATTTGTTTTTCTTTTTTCTTTGGTTCTGTTGTTAATAGTTGTGAGTTTATTTTAATGCTCATAATCTTGACCTTTTTCTTCAATGAATCCCTTTAAACATTTCATATAATATGGGCGTGGTGATGATGAACTCCTTTAGGTTTACCTTCTCTGGGAAGCACTGTATCTGCCCTTTCATTCTAAATGACATCTTTGCTGGATAGAGTAATCTAGGTTGTAGGTCCTTGCTTTTCATCACTTTGAATATGTCTTCCCAGTCCCTTCTTGCCTGCAAAGTTTCTTTTGAGAAGTCAGCTGATAGTCTTATAGGAACCCCTTTGAAGGTAACTCTTTTGCTACTTTTAAGATTCTCTCTTTATCTTTAACCTTTGACATTTTAATTATGATGTGTCTTGGTGTGGTCCTCTTTGGGTCTTGCTTGTTTGGGACTTTCTGTGCTTCCTAGACTTGTAAGTTTATTTCCTTTGCCAAATCAGGGAAGTTTTCCTTATTTTTTTCACATAAACTTTCAATTTCTTGCCCTTCCTCTTCTCCTTCTGGCACCCTGATTCGGATATTGGTATGTTTAAAGTCATCCCAGAGGTTCTTAAGCCTCTTTTCATTTTTATCAATTTTTGTTTCCTCATTCTGTACTGGTTGACTGTATTTCTTCCTCATGTTCCAAATCATTGATGTGAACCATGGTTTTCTTCCCTTCACTATTGGTTTTGTATGGATTTTCCTTTGTTTCACTTAACATAGCTTTCACATCCTCTTTTATACATTTGCCAAACTCAGGCATGCATATCTTTCAAGTCTGTGAGCATCTTTATCACCAGTGTTTTGAACTGTTAGATTGGCTATCTCCTCGTTGCTTAGTTCTCTCACTGGAACCTTGATCTGTTCTCTCTTTTGAGCCATATTCTCTGTCTCCTCAATTTGAAAGGCTCCTGTGTGCTTCTGTGTCTTAGGTAGAGCTGTCTCATCTGTTACACTGTAAGGGGCAGAGCCTTAAGTGTTCAGTGCAGGGCGACCTGTTCCGCCACATTGTGGTGCTGTATGAGGGGGAGGAGTCAGAGAGGGAACAATGCAGTTTGCTCAGCACTCACCCCTTTTCCAGGCACTTCTCTAGCTGTTCCACTGGCTGTGGTTCCCAGAGTGGGTGGGTCTGCAGACAGTTTAGGACTGTGGGGGCCTCTGAACAAATAGACTCTGCTGAGAGACCAGCAGTTTCTTCCTTCACCTCAACCCCAACTGCTTTTCACACTCAAAAGCAATGTGGCTTTATTTTTCTTCCAGTGCTGGAACTGCGAGCCTTACAGACTGGTCTGGTGCTGGGAGCACTGCCCAGGTATCCCTCCCTACTTTTTTTTAACATGTGACAGTGCTTTCTGCTGGCCCAGCACAGCTGCTGTCCTGCTGCTGCCACCACGCCACCAAACTGCATCCTCTCTGTCCTAGCTCAGCCCCTCCTATCTCTTTGGATAAGCAGTTGTTCTTTATATCTTTGTACATTGGACTTCCATGCAGCTCAATTTTCTGGAACTTCTGGTTGCCTCTAGTTTTGAGGCAGTTATATTCCTTCTTCATTGTGGAGGGAGTTGCAGTGTGTCTACCTACGCCTCCATCTTGGCTGGAAGCCTCTCTGAATGACTTTCAGATGAGGCTACTCAAACTAGGCATATGACCCCAAACTCACCATAGTGATATGTTTACTTTTGAATAGAATTAAAAGTCTGCCCTGCTTAGTACAGCTCAGTGGGTTGGGCATCATCCCACAGACCTAAGCGTAGTGGGCTCCATTCCTGGTCAGGACACATTCCTGGGTTATGGGCCAGATACCTGGTTGGTGGTGTGGGAGAAGCAACTAATTGACACTTCTGTCCTTTTATTTCCCTCTCTCCTTCTGGCTCTCCTGAATAAATAAAATTGTTTTAAAAAAAGTTTAAGGTTTCAGAATATATGATGAAATTAAAGCCAGAGGATGGAAGAAACGGAATTCTCTAACATTGGTTCTAGAAGTGCTACTTGGACCTGGTAATCAGCAAGATGAAAACTAACATTTGGGAGCCTCTCTTAATTACACACTATTTCCTGCCTCAGCTAAACTTGCATCATAGAAAGAAACTAGTAGCTTCCTGTTGAAGTCCTATGAGGCATCATTACATTGGTGGACATGCCAGTGGTCTTCAGTGGTCTAGGAAATTGATCTTAAAAGCTTTCTATGCAGTGAGCAAGTTTAGGGGAGCAAATGCATGCTAACCAAATTCATAGATCAATATATAAAATAGAAAACCATGTATTAATTTATAATGGACACTACACTTGTCAAACATATCCATTTATTTATACAGAAATGTTCCAATGGAGGAAAGCACTGAGATGGAATTGCAGTAGATGGTTCTTTCTCTACCCTACACATATTTGGCCTAGCAAATATGTAATGACAGTAACTACTTCCCTAGAAAACATTGAAGAAATGGTAATATGGATCTTTACAAACTCTACACTACCCACTCCTTTTCACTTAATACATCATTACCTCAGACAGGTCAATGAGGGGGTGTGTGTTTATGTGTGTTTTAGTTACTTTGTTCCTGTTCTGTCTCTGGTCATCTGTATTATACTGAAACACACTCCAGTCTGTTCTCATTTCTAGGACAAAGACATAGAAAAACCTATCACTTATTGTACCATATTATAAATCACATCTTAAGGAATTGTGCTTTGAAAGAGGTTACTTTTGATTGCTTCAATTTTGGAAGGAAACATTTCTGATAGTTTCTCTAGATTTGAAACAGGTGAAGGAACTTAACCCCTTTTTAACCAGTAGCCACAGGAGTAGAAGGTGACTGCAAAAATACCCTCTTCAAGATGGCACAGTAGGTAAACACTGTTCGCTCCCTCCCACAACATCAACATTACAATTAAATTATTATAATGAAATTACAGAACCACCTGAAGACCAGATGAACTAAAATTCCTATAGCTAAGGATATAAAGAAGCCACATCATAACTGTTAGGAGAGGCAGGGACAAGGAATGGGCAGATCCCCATGGTGTGGTGAATAAAAGCCAAGAGGAATACCTCCACTGCAGAGGTTTCCCTTCAACACAAGGGGCCCCAGTCCCACACTAGGCTTCCCAGCCTTCAACTACAGAGTCAAGGAGAGAAGTTGGCCCATCTAGCTGTGAAGTCAATAGACATGTTGTATCTGAGTGACATGGAGGGCTTCCGGAGTCCTATGTATTATTTTCAGGGGACCATGCATGAAGTTGCTCAATCACAAACACTCTCACTACCTGCCAAACTTCTTCCAGAAACTTTTCTACACAACTACCTTGCCTTGGCTCATAATGTGGATTTTCCTAAAATCTCTTAAAGGTCCACAAATCCCAAAGAAACTATGGCTGGCCCTGGTGTGCCTTGTACCTCTTACTGGCCCTGGTGTGCCTTGTACCTCTTACTAAGTATTCCCAAGCCTAGCAGAAATGGCAACTGGTCTCAACTTGCACTATAACTTCCATCAGGTGGTTCCAAGCCTGGCTTAAGTAGTGGCTAATCTTGGAGCATAGCTTCAACTAAGCCGCCACATCATGGTGCCCATCAAAGGATCCATGGTAAGCATAAGTAGCAATCAACTGCAGATCACTTTGTGTTCAAAAGCTGTTGCCAGGTGGCACCAAGCTGGGCACAAATTGCAGCTGACTTGTCCTATACCATGGTCCCACTCAAAGAGGATCCAGAATCAGCAGACCTGGTGGGTGGCTTCACACCAGAGCAACACCCAACTGTCCCCATAAATGATACACCCTAAAAAACAACTTGGCTGGCACCAGAGCCCCACTTAAAGTGCTAAAGCAACTCTCCTGCTCCATAAGATCAGCCCAAACACAACAGCTTATCTTCCATGGTCCCAGATAGCTCTCACAGCCGGTCTGCCTGACCGGTCAATCTCACCAATGGATGTGCCAACATCAATCAGGGCTCAACTACAAAAGGAAGACACACCACCCACATAGGGACACTCCTGGAGTGCCTGGCTCTGGTGACCAGAGAGACTGTGCCACAGAAACCCACAGAACACCTACTATATAAGGCCACTCTGCCAAGAGTGGGAGACACAGAAGAGCAACCTGATACATAGAAACAAACACAGGGTGTCAGCCAAAAATGAGCAGATAAACATGTCCCAAAGAAATGAACAGCACAAATCTCCAAAACAGAACTAAACAAAATGGAGACAAGCAATCTACCAAATATGGAGTTCAAAACACTGATTATAAGGATGCTTAATGAACTTAAGGGAAAAATAGATGAACTCAATAAGAACTTCACCAACAACAACAACAAAAAAAACATAAAAAATGAAGACTACAATAACTGGAATGAAGAATACATTAAGGGAAACAGCAGATTAGATGAAGTAGAGGATCCAATCAGCAATCTGACAGACAAGTTAGTGGGAAACACCCAAACATAACAAAAAAAGGTAAAATAATTTTAAAAAATGGGGATAGTTTAAAGGACCCCTGGTACAATGGGACAGAAGAGAGAGGCCAGAAACAAACTCATGCCTATATGCTCAATCAATCTATGACAAAGAAGCAAGAATATATAATGGGGTAAAGAAAGTCTCTTGAATAAGTGGTGCTGGGAAAACTGGACAGATACATGCAACAAAAAATGAACAACTTCCTTACACCATATACAAGAATAAACTCAAACTGGATTAAAAAATTTAAACCTAAGACTGGAAAATATAAAGCTTCTAGGAGAAATCACTGGCAGTAAACTCTGTGACATTATTCTTAGTAATTTTTTTGATATGTCTCCTTGGTCATGGGAAATTAAAACAAACAAACAAATGGGACTCTGTATTACTAAAAAGTTTTGCACATTTGTGAAGAAAACCATCAAAGTGAAAAGATAACCTACTAAATGGGAGAATATACTAATGAAACAGCCAATAAGCGCTTAATGGCCAAAATACATAAGGAACTCATACAAAAATCAGATTAAAAAAGGGGCAGAGGACCTGAATGGGCATTTCTCTAAAGAGGCCATATGAAGAGATGTTCAACATCACTAATTATCAGAATAATGCAAATGCTGGTGGCACGGTGGATAAGGTGTCGGATGGCCTGCGAACCCAAAGGTCACTGGTTCAATTCCCAGCCAGGGCAACATAACCAAATTGCAAGCCAGGTCTCCAGCCAGATCCATAGCTGGAGGCAGGTGAAAGGCAACCATACATTAATATTTCTCTCCCTCTCTCCCTTCCCTTCTCTCTGAAAAATAATAAAATCTCTAAAAAATAATGCAAATCAAAACAACATTGAGATATCATCTCACACATATTGGAATGATTATCATCAATAAATCAACAAACAAGTATTGGTGAGGACATGGAGAAAAGGAAACCCCTGTACACTGCTGGGGGGATTGTAAATTGGTGCAGCCACTGTGGAAAACTGTAAGGAGGTTTCTCAAAAACTTAAAAATATACCTACCATGCAACCCAGCAATTCTACTTCTTGGTACTTTTTTGAATGGTGACCACAAACAGGGTGACCTGCTTACAGCAGAGCAAAATAAAGTCTAGAGCTAATAAAAGACATAAAAGAAGATTTGGATAGGAGTTGGGAATTGTCTGAAAATGCTAATGCTGATTTGTAGTTCTCAGTCATCGCTGATGATAGCATTTGCTTGTCATTTATTGTTTCAGTTGTTTTATTTTAAGCCCCTGACCACCACCAGCCCCAACTGACATGGGAGTTGTATTCTGTGAAGGATTTGGAAAATTTGGATATTCATCTGTTCTTTCATAAGATTTTTATTTACTATTTAAAATTTTTGAGGCAAAAATACTCAAATTAACATAAATTTCATTTCAAAAAAACCCTAGGAGCTCCTAGGTGATCAATTATGAATAAAACCAATAAAATAATAGCAACAGTTATTTCATCTTCTGTGTGGGACATAGGATTTATGTGGGACATAAATAAATGGATAAATAAAAATAAACAGTAATCTTGCAAATGATGTTGGTTGCTTCTGTTACTACTCATTCACTCTAAAGAAGACAATTAGATGATAGGGTATAATTATTTTTTTAACTTTTTTTCTTTAACATTAGAGCTGTTTGTTTTTTAAGATTTTATTTATGGTTTTTAGACAGAGGGGAAGGGAGAGAGGGAGAGAAACATCAATATATGGTTGCTTTTCACCTGCCTCCTGCTACAGACTTGGCTAAAGACCTGGCTTGCAACCTGGTTATATTCCCTGGCTGGGAATCGAACCAGTGACCTTTGGGTTTGCATGCTGGCTCCTTATCCACTGTGACACCAGCCAGGGCCCTAACTTTCTTATTCAAAAAAATTTCATTGAGTTTGTACAATGAGAAAAAAGTGAAAATAAAATTATTTTCTATAAACATCTAAGTTCTATGTTGTTTCAAATGTGTTTTTAACGCCTTAGAAAATGATTCCACAATCAAGATCTTCCTGGTTCTCTCACCAAGAGTTATAACACTATTACATAAATGTGATTTTGATTTTGGCTTTTTAATTTCTGGTATTAATTTCATAATACCAGAGCCTAGAATTAACTTTCACATCACAAAAAATTGAGCACAAAACTCTAGTTCTGTTGATTCCTGTCACATGATAGCTTTGCCACCCTACTTCCAAGAAGATGGAGAGCCTTAACCAACTGAAGTTTGGTCAAGACCCCAATATCAGCCTGTCCTTACTCTGCCTGGGAGTCCTGAGGCTAATGATAACTTGCCCTCTCAGCCTGTTGATCAAGACACTGTTGTTCACATAGTATCCACTGACAGTGCCCAGTACTTGTGAACCCTTGATTTTCTTGTACATGGTACTTAATTTGATAAGCCAAATTAAGTAATCTAAATATGACCCAGCAATCCCATTTATGTATTAAAATCAAGATCTCAAAGAGATACCTGCACTTTTATGTTCACTGCAGCACTATTTGTAGTAGTCAAGATGTGGAAACAATCAGTGTCTATTGATAGATGAATGGATAAAGAAAATGTGATAGAATGGTGGTGGGCAGAAACTGAAGTAAAAGAAAATGAAGGGTTGCTAATTAACTGGCATAAAGTTTCAGTTAAGCAACATGAATACATTCTAGAGATCTATTGTACAAAATAGTGTTTACACAGTAGTGCCCCCTAATCCACAGTTTTGCTTTCCTTGGCTTCAGTCACCCGGGGTTTCAGTTACCCTGGGTCGACTGCAGCCGGAAAATACTAAACAAAGAATTCCATAAATGAACAATTCATAAGCTTTAAGTTGCCCATTGTTGTGAGTAGCGTGATGAAATCTCGCTCCATCTTGCCCAGGATGTTAACGCTCCCTCTGTCCAGCACATACGTGCACTCTACATGCTCTCCACCAGTGAGTCGCTTGTACCACCCCAGGTATCAAATCAACTGCATCACAGTGTCTGCACTGAAGTAATCCTTATTTTATTTAATGATGGACACAAAGCACAAGAATAGTGATGCTGGCAATTGAATACGCCAAAAAGCTATAAAATGCTCCTTTTAAGAGAAAAGGTTAAAAGTTGTTGACAAAAAACACATCTCATGTGGAGGTTGCTAAGATACACGGTAAGAATGAATCTTCAATCAATGAAATGTCCAATAATTAAGAACTGGTTAAATAAGTTACTATATTTCCATATGAAAGTACTAGATCATCAGTAAAATTATGAAGATTAATTATTACCAATATTTACTAATTTTTACTAATATATAATTTTTACTAATTAGGACAAGGTGCCATGTCCTAATATGGTGTTAAGTTTTTAAGGAGCAAGTTATAAAACATGATTTATCATATGACCCCACTTTTGTGTGTGTGTGTGAGACAGAGAAAGAGAGAAATATTTAAAAGATGTGCATCAAAATGATTAATAGTGGTTATCACTTGAATTATGGGTAGTTTTCTTTCTTTACCCTTTTTTTTTTTTTGCTATTGTCAAATGTCTCAAATAAATATGTATTAACTTTAAATTAGTAAAAGATTATGAAACTGTTTAAGAAAATACCTAAGGGAATAAAAACAAATTTTCTTTTTTGTTTCTGTTGGAAATAATGATCTAAACAGAGAAAAATATAAAATGTAGCTTCCATGATCAAATTCATTACTATGATCCCAAAACTGTTTTAACAACATTTCTTGCTGGGAGGTAATGGCATCCGGAAGTAAATACTATATCTAGTATTTTATCAATAGCATTAAACCTTTCAATGGGTTTAGTAACTCCAACATGGTAATCCCATGTACAAGATTTATGTACTGAACACTGTTAGACTAACATACTATGTGCAATTAACAAAGGAGAATTGTGGCTAAAACACCTGAACTAAGAGCATTTAAGATACCAATCTGTTGAGTGGGAGGCTCTTATGGATTAAACTAGGTTGTTGGGGCTGTGGGTTAGGTGGTGAAGGATCTTGTACAGCTTGCTTAGGATTTGGGCTTTTTCTGTAAAGACACAGACCAAGTCGTATTTCAGAATGAAAATTCAAGGTGCCCATGAAGGATAGATTGAAGGGAGTAAAAATTAAAAAGAGTACATTTATAATTAGGGCATTTATAATTGTAATTTTTGTAAAGAAATTTTTCCTAACCAGGAAGAAAGGGCGAATATTTAAGTTTTAGCTTCATTTTTTCCCCAAAAAGGATATATACGATATATAAATATAAAACCCCTATCAACTATGTAAATTGCTATAATATATGGTATAGCTAGGTATATACTTAATGTTGCATTTTATTATTTAACTAAACATTACTTACAAAAAAATATATTAAATCAGAACTCATTTTGTCCTTAACAAATAGACAAATCTATCAGGCAAATCAAGCGAAACTTAGATATTACAATGCCATACATGCTGATATTCCAAATCCACCTAAAGGAAATTCACTTAATATGTTAGATTCTATCAATCTGCTGAATCATTTCTTAAGAGTTTAATATTCCTTAGAAAGGGGATTGATTGTTCAATTTAAGGCTGATGTGCACCAAAAGCCATCAAGTTTCTTCCTGGGAGAGCCTTGGGAAGCACGTTTCCCGGGTTGCAGAAATAATGCCCTTAAGATTTCCCTGTTCCTCTTATTCCAAGTTTTTAGGGAAAATGGTAAAAAAAAAAAAATGGTTGTCTTTCTTACTCTGATACCAGAAGCTGCTAATAGTCAAGCTGTACAAGTATCCTTTCAAAATTAAAAATATTTGTACTTATGAGATTTTCACCTATGTCAAACACCCCCTCAGAGCCAATCCCTAGACTCCTGGGGTTGGGAGCGGCACAGTGAGTGAGACTCAGGACAGATAACGAGATCCCAGTAGTCAGATGTTACCAAATAGAGCCCTTGGATTTAGTTCATTGGTCTGGCTCTCTTTTAGAGAATATAATTGAACTCATATAACTTAAGGGCTTATAGGAATTTAACACGAATAAATACAGTAGAATAGCACCAGTATAGTCATCCAGTAGAAATGGATCGTTTTAACTCCAGGTCAAAATAAACTTCACTGAAGCATTTACTAAGACAAAGGTTATTGAGGTGAGGAGGTTTTTTCTTCTTTCACATTTACCTTGCACAGAACTTTAAATAATACTAGGAAGCCTAAAACACGGTCTACAGAATTCAGAGCCATCTCCATACTATACATTCTTCTGCAAGCTAAAGTAACACTGAGAATGTAAAAATTACCCAGAATTAGTTATCACCCAAATTTAATTAACAGAGGTTTTCCTTCTCCTGTTCTGGGACAATAAAACTAACTGCCATCACAAAGTAGGCAAGCCCTTTTCTGACCGTATAGCCTGTTTCTCTGGCTGAGACTGGATGTGGGTATGGGACTCAGGCAGGGGAGAGCGAAGCTCCGCGGGTGGTCGTCCCTGTGGCAGCACAAAGCACCTGCTTTGTATCCACCCCGAGAAGCTGGTTTTTGGTTTATGTAATGTTTTCTTTTCCAGCAAATACTGTGGCTCACAGAAACAGTTTGAGTCCTCATGGCATCCCCTACCCAAGCTGCCTTTTACATTAGAATAGTACGTTTAAGTAATTTTCAACAACAAAAAAACCCAATGTTTATCTTCCCCAGATTTAGTTTCAGAAAACAGTAATTTTATAGTTTCAATATGATGCTGGTCTTTGTGAAATGCAAGAGACCAAACCAGACACTGGTGCCTGTTGCAAATTCCTGTTTTTATTCCAAAAAATAACCTTTGTTATCCCCACTTTGGGGATGGCGGAAGGGGCGGGAAGGTTGTTGGGGTATCTGCTTAAAAGTCTTTGGAGGCATGAAGATTTTGAAATGTTAACTAATGACTTCAATGACATTATACATTTAAAATAAGTAATTATAAAATCCAGAGATTCTCTGCCTCCTGGGGGAATGTATCTTTATTTGGATTTTTAAATTTTGGCATAAAAAAGAGAATTCTATTAATAACGCACAAGTCATTTTATTTTATCGTCTAAGGGTACATTTAAAACATTGTGTGTTTAAATTACAGACAAGAACATAAGATTTAGTAATTCCCTATTGCGTGCCCCAATAGAGATGCTGGGGCATGCCCTCCATTGTTCATCATTTATTCAAAATTCAGTTTGGACAGGGTCTAGTTGGATTAGATTTGCACAGTCAGTTTTGTCATTTTGTTGCTGTAACAGCAGCACAAAGATAAAAATAGCCCAAACAGCCTTGTTAGACCCAGCTCTCACCTTGACTCTTTCTAGACTTCCTACTTTCCTAACCTCAATTCTTTCTTCTTTTCAGGTGAGAACAAGCTGACCCTTACTAAGCCTCTTTTGAAAAGGCTCTTGACAAATGCAGTCTTTATGAAAGACTCCACAGTTGAATGTGAACCCATGCTATTTTAGGGACCCCTCACATGTACTTAGTTCTAGCACTGAGAATCTGTCACGCCCTGGCCAGGCGGCGCAGTTGACTGGAGCATCATTACATGAACCAAAAGGTTGTGGGTTCAATTCCCAGTCTGGGCACATCCTAGGTTGCAGCTTTGATTTCTGGTCGGGGTGCATACTAGATGCAACTGATCAATGTTTCTTTCTCACTGCCGCCCTCTCTCTAAATGCAATGGAAACACAAGGGGAGACCTACAAAAACCAGAATTACCTTCAGGAGGGCAGGCCCTTGTAGTACAGGCTTCCCAGGTAGGTAAGTGTTCTAGGAACCCATCTGTATCAGTGCACCAGCTGGTGCTGTGAGCAGCTGCGTTCAGCTTCAATGAATTTTTCTGAAGGCTCTTTCAATGCATTTGCCCATTTCGTGATGGGTGATTTATGAATGCACCTGCCCAAATGTTCAGCAGTTTTGGACCAAAAACAGCAAGCATGACCCCAATGCCCTACCCTCCCTGTTCACACGTTTTCACCCAGAGCAACAATTTTTTTGTTTGTTTCTCCAGGTGAAAAAAGTTCTCAAAGGGAAATGTTTTGCTGATGTGGAAGAGGTAAAACAAAAATGGTAGAAGCACTAAAAGATATAAAAATCAATGAGTTCAAAAACTGTTTTGTGGATGATTGAATAAAAAAACTTTGGTACATTTACACAACAAAAAGAAAGAGGGAACTCCTAACCTTTGCAACATGGATGGAACTGGAGAGTATCATGTTTAGTGAAATAAGCCAGTCAGTGAAAGACAAATACCATATGATCTCACCCATTTCAGGTCAATAATGAACAAAACAAACAAATAAGCAAAACAGAACCAGATACATGAATACAATGAGTAGATCTCCAGTGGGAAGAGGGGAGGGGGGAGAGTGGGGAGAGGAGGAGGCAAAGAAGGGGAGCAGTTTAGTCAAGAAACTAGTATGGAAGAACCATGGACATGGACAACTGGGATTGGTTTTGGGGGGAGTGGGTGGGTGGGGAAGGGGACAGAGGGAAGGAAAGAGGGGATGGATGTAATAAAACAACAATAAAATTAAATTAAAAACAAAAAAACTGTTTTGAGCAATGGAAAAAAAATGTCTCCATAGGTTTATTATATTAAATGGGGAGTACTCTGAAGGTGACTGAAGTTTAAACATGTGAGAATACACAATTTTTTATAAATACTGTTTGGGGAGGTCTGCCCTTGTATACTTGGGTGAAGATTAAAATAAAAAGTCAAGAAAATCTTGTGAAAAAAAGCATTAAGAGTATTTTCTTATTTATTTATTTTTAGAGAGAGGGAAAGAGAGGAAGAAAGAGATGGGGAGAAACATCGCTGTAGGAAAGAGACATCGATCTGCTGCCTCTTGTACATGCCCCAGCAGGGACTGAACCCACAACCTAGATATGTGTCCTGACCAGGAATCAAACTCATGACCTCTCTCTTTGCTGGCCAACACTGAACGAAGCCACATCAGTCAAGGCACTGTTTTCTTTGTTTCACTCATTCATTCATTCTACATCAACAAATACTCGTTAATTTGCAAAGCAGTTTCAGTGATTCAGTGTGCAAAGCCCTGGCACGGTGGATAAGGTGCCAGCCTGCGAACCCAAAGGTTGCTGGTTCAATTCCCCAGCCAGGACACATAACCAGGTTACAAGCCATGTCTCCAGCCAGGTCTGTAGCTGGAGGCAGGTGAAAGGCAACCATACATTGACGTTTCTCTGTTTCTCTCCCTCTCTGCCTCTCTCCCTTCTGCTCTTTCTGGAAATAATTAATAAAATCTGGAAAAAAAAAAAAACAAAAGGAATGTGCAAAGTAGTCTCTGTCTTTAAGGAATTTGCAATATTAAAGAAAACAAAAGAATCCTTTAATGTACAATTCAACAACAGAGTCAACCTGGATCATTTATTTTCTTTTTCATTGTACAAATGAGGGAATTACAGCACAAAAAGGTGAAGTAACCCGCCCAAACCACATGGGTGGTACAGACATGACCAGGAGAATGGAAAGACTACTGGCTGGAGAACAAGCCTCTAACCCTATCACTCACTATTTATATGATCTTGGACAAATTACTTACCTTACTGAGCTACGCCAGACCTCAAAGAGCTAACCCGGGTTACAAGGTTTACGAGAATGGACTGCCCTCAGCAGGAAGTGTGAAGCACACATACAAAATAAGGATAAAAGTGACCTGATGCAGCCTCTTTATGTCTCCCCAGTTCCTCACAGACCCTAAGCGAAAGTTCAGGGGTCAGTGCAGCCCTCGGGGAGGGATAAATCCGCCAGGTCAAAGGCTCCAGAGCTACAGGCTCAGTCTTTCTCACATAAACTCCAGTTGGGCACTTTGGTGTCTCATTTCTTATTCTTTAAGACATAGCATGGAACAGCCTTGCCCAACTATACCTACTAAACTTCAGTTCCTCACCTATGATATTTAATAACATGTATACTCTGCGTATACGGCCTATGGAAACTGCCTAGTATGGTGCCTAATGTAGAGAAGGTGCCTCATAGATGGCTTTCTTAGGTGAGGAACTGAGAGATTGAAGTTTCCCAACTCTCCAGCCTAATGTTCTTTTCAATATACAATAGGGGCAACTGCCATGGATATTCCCTTCATGCCGTTGGAACGACACATTAAAGAATGAGATAAAACTATAATTAGCCCTGGCTAATTGGCTGGTGGCACAGTGGATAAGGTGCCAGCCTGCAAACCCAGGGGGGTCACTGGTTCGGTTCCCAGCCAGGGCACATAACCAGGTGGCAGGCCATGTCTCCAGCCAGGTCTGTAGCTGGAGGCAGGTGAAAGGCAACCATACATGTATGTCTCTCTCCCTCTCTGCCTTTCTCCCATCCCCTCTCTCTAAGAATAATAAAAAAAATCTTTAAAAAAAACAAAAACAAAAACTATGATTACTTGCAGAAAACATTGCAAATCTGTTTAAATTCATTAGCCTCTGAGTTAATCAAAGTGACCAAGTTTATATACATTTACTACAATTAGGGGTATTCTTTATCATGGTAACCACCAGCTCAATAATATAATCAAAAGGAAAGAAACTCCATTCAAAATAGCAAAGAAAAAGGTGAGGGAGAGGAGTAAACATAATTGTGTATGACATTTTTAAAGAAAATTATTTAAAAAATTTATGAGCCATAAAGAAAGAAAACTACAAAGCTGTGTTAGAATATATAAAACAAGATGGACAAATTGAGACATATACCATGTTATTATATAGGAAAACAAATTTCACCAAGTAAAGTTAATTACTATTCGTTAAATATTAAAATTCTACACTAAAAGAATCCATGCTAATCTAGTTCCCAGGATATCCTAAAACAAAGTATATTAATTACATCATTAAAATAAAGCAGTGGTGACATATAAAAATTATTGTATTACATCAGTGCCATGACATTAGAAACACATAATAATTGCCAGGATAACTACCTAACAATTAAATACATACATACACACAAAGTGATTTAGATCAGCTCTTATAACACATACCAGACAGAGTAAGCCTCAGCAAATTAAAGAGTAAAATATTTCTTTTAATTCTTAGTAAAGCAAAGAGAAAAAAAGATCACCTGTTTATGAAATCTTTAGACTGATATTATTCTTGAGAAGCATATGGCAACAATGAAAATTACAAAGGAAAATACAAATAGCTCAAAAGCATCAATAAAAAATCTAACAAAAAAACTAACAAAAGAAGTCTGTATATATATTAAAAACTTATTGGAAAATCATGCTACCTGATGTCAAACTACACTACAAGGTCATAGTAATCAAAACAGCATGGTACTGGCATACAACAGATACACAGATCAATGAAAGAGAATATACAGCCCAGAAATAAACCTATGCCTTTATGGTCAATTTATATTTGACAAAGAAGACATGGACATATAATGGGGTAAAGATAGTCTGTTCAATAAATGGTGCTAGGAAAATTGAATAGATACATGCAAAAAATGAAACTAGAATACCTTCTTATGGCCATACACAATAATAAACTCAAAAAATGATTAAAGACTTCAACGTAAGACTCGAAACCTTACAAATTCAAGAAAAAAACGTGAGAGTAAAAAACAACTCTCACAGCATTATTTTTTCTAATATGTCTCCTTGGTAAACAGTGATGGAAGGAGACTTGACTTTGGGTGATGAACACACAGAACAACATACAGATGGCCATATTACAGAAATGTACACCTGAAACCCATATAATTTTATTAATGTCATCCCAGTAAACTCAATAAAAAAACAAACAACTGGGACTTCTTCAAACTAAGAACCTACTGAATGGGAGAATATATATGCAAATAATATATCTAATACAGAATTGATATTTCAAGTATATAAGAAACTCATATAATTTAAAAACAAAAACAAAATAGACAATTGATTAAAAAATGGGCAGAGGACATGAGAAGACATTTCTCCAGAAAAGTCAGATAGCCAACAGACATATGAAAAGATACTCAGTATCACTAATCATCAGGGAAATGCAAACCAAAACCACAATGTGATACCATCTCATGCTACTCAGAGTAGCTATTATCAAAAAGTAAACAAATCCCATGTTGGCAAGAGGCCCCTTATGTACAGCCACTATGGAAAACAGTATAGAGATGCCTCAGAAAACTAAAAATACATCTAGCATACAACCCAGCAATTCCACTTTCTGGGTATTTATCTCCAAAACAAAACATAACAAAACATCAATTTGAAAAGATATGTGCATCCCATGATCATTGCAGCATTATTTACAATAGTCAAGATATGAAAGCAGCCTTAGTGTTTATTGACAAATGAATGGATAAAGAAAAAAATATAAATAAAATTTATATAAAATTTTATACAATAAAAAAGAGTGAAATTACTTTTGCAATAGCATGCATAGACCTAGAGGGTATTATGCTACATGAAATGAGCCAGAGAAAGCAAGTACTGTATAGTTCCACTTATATGTGGAATGTAAACAAAACAAAGCAGTCATAGAAACAGAGACCAAAGGAATTGTTATCAGAAGAAGGGAGTAGGTTGATGGGTGAAGAGGTCAAGAAGAATATAGTCAATAGTGTTGTAATACATTTACAGTGACAGATGATTACTAGAATTAGTGAGGTAATCACATTGTGAGGTATAGAAATGCCAAATAACTACAATGTACACCTGAAACTAATATAACTAATATAATATTGTCTACCAACTATACCTATGTGAAAAATAAAACAAAATTAAAGGGAAGTTTCCTTATTTTTTCAGGCCTGTGTTTCCCTTTGTAAAGATGCTTTGACTCCTTTATGGAATGGAATCATGTGTAAATAAACATACCAAATTCCTTTATCCTAGCACCTAACTGAAAATTTTCACTTACTAAAATTAGTAAATATATATACATTGCTAAATACAGAAAGGAAAACACACTTCTTCAATCCTGGCTTTATGATTTTATAGTACTCAACTTCATTTCATCTACTGAAGTCTGCCGAATGATCAAAATAAAAAATATATAAGTATTTGGTATAGTTCATATTAACCTTTTAAAATGCAAATGAGCACAGTGGATAAGGACCAGCCTGTGAACCCAAAGGTTGCTGGTTCGATTCCCAGCCAGGGCACATAACCAGGTTGCAAGCTAGGTCTCCAGCCAGGCCCCTGGCTGGAGGAAGGTGAATGGCAACCATACATTGATGTCTCTCCCTTTCTGTCTCTTTTCCTTTCCCTCTCTCAAAAATTATAAATAAAAAATTTTAAGAATGCAAATGAATCTCAGTTGAAGAGTTCAGGTAGGGAGGGGAAGGGGCACTTGAAGGATTGGGTGTGGCTCAGGCTCCAAGCAAGTGTGGGCTGCAGGTTAACAGTGCTTTCCGCATTGCGTCCGGGCAATGACAGTGACTAGAGGTTTTGTATATGTGTTTTTAAACACTCCTTGAAGTCAGCAAGTGTAATATGAGCATTACTTGCACTTTATTTGAATTTAGTTGAATTTCAACAGCTACCAACAGATGTGCTTAAGATGAATAGGGCCCCGATTCCCAAACAGCACAGTATTTTAATCTATTTTAGGCTCTGAAAGGAGAACAGATCCCAGGAAGACAGCTCTGAACCTTTCCCCAGCTGCAGAAGTAACTCCTTTTGTTGCGCCTCTGCACAGAAAGGTGTTCTTCACCAACAATCAGTTTACCATCGTAACCTACAAATGGGAAAATAAACTTTTGGCTTCTCTTCAGAAAATTTATTTTCACACACCCCCAGAATCAAGCAGATAAATAAGGAGTTCTTTTAACTCCCGTTTCATTTTCCAAAATGATTTTTAATATTTTTATGACTTCAGTGAGTTTATAAAACAGGGCTTCTCTCTTAACAATTAAGTTAATAACCTTCTCCAAAATAAGTAATTCATTCAAGGTTCTGGGACTGTTCCCCCTTCACCCCTGCTAATTTCTTGGGACTTTGCTCCGTTGGTTAATTCCCACTTGCCTAAACCAATTCATTCCCCCTTCCTCTGGTTTTAGCCCTTCAGTTTAGGGTGTACAAACCCTTCTCATTGGGAAGGGAAAACCCATAACCTGAATTCACCCCTAGCTTTTGCCCTCATTTCTCCCCTTCACACCCAGGCTTCCAGAGCTGACAAATCCCCATTAAGTCAAGTGGAAACTAACTGCTTTCAGACATAACAACAATGACTTTATTGGGAGCCTCTCTGTGCCAGATACTCTTATAGGCGTTCTTTTTTTTTTTTCTCAATTAAAAAGTACATAAATAATTCATGTTCATTATAACACATCAAATAATACAGAAAGAGATCAAGAGCATCAATGACTCCCCCTCCCAAGCTCCATATGTTGTTTGTTATCACCACAAGAGATAAGAATAATTGACCCCATTTTATAAATGAAAAAATTGAGCCTGAAAGACTCAAGGTACATACTGCGCAGTGTTTAAGAGGAAGAGCTTTGGGTCTAACTGCCTCAGTTCACTTCTTGATTTTGCCATTTACTATGTGTCTATGAGCAAATGAATTATTTCGGAACCTCAGTTCTCATATTTGTAAAATAGGGCTAATGATGGTACCTTGTTCAATAAGGGTGTAGTGAGGATGTAATGAACCAAACATAAAGAAAAAAAAAAGCTATTATTTTTAAATGACAGCTGAAAAGAAAATAGTAGGAATCAGGACCAAACCCTGTTCACCATTCTGACACTACTGTGGAATCTGAAGGAGTTTTTAAAGCAGCTGGAAAATTTTGCTCAAAAAATGCTTTTATTATGATGACACCACCAATGCACTTCCTAAGATCACACTACTTTTTAAAAAGATTCAGTAATAGTATTTCATTTTTTTAATTATACTAGAATGAGTATGTTTAACATGCATATATTATAAGCATACTTTAGGTAGTGTTTTTATTGTATTTTGAAATTTTTGTAATGGCTCTGTGTAACCCTGGATGACTTAAGTCACTCCTGCCACCTGGTGTTCCCACCCTGGGGCCAGTTCACCCTGCCAACACCCTACATAGCCTCTTATTGTTTCAAATATACCATCAAGTATATCTGCTCTCTCTGAGTGATATATTAGTAGAAAATGATCAAGTGCCAGGTATTAACTTTCCCAGGGTAAATCATTACCCATCCCCTGGTAACTCCTATTTTCTCCCCACTTCTCTATATGCTATTTCTAAGAGGGACAGAGATGACTGCTATTGAAAAACTAATTCTTGGTTAATCCCTCAAAGCCTCTTTTTCTTACAGTTCCCTTTCCAACTACAGTTTAATGGGCTTCCGATGGGAAACAGGAAATGAACAAAGAGTACATCTCCTTCTCTTGCCTACCAACATTCTTTCCAGTCTTAAGAAAGGAGCATTGTATTGAGGCCCTCAACTTTCTCAACAAGGTGGCCTGGTTCAAAGAATGATATATCTCTATGCCAAATCACTAAACGTACTTGTTTCAAGAATTTAAGTCAAGAGTAAGTGATCCCTTTTAAAACAAGAACTGAACAATAATATTTGAGGAGTCAAAAGAAAATAAGGCTATACAATTCACAGGCTCTCCTCATTCTTGCTCTATTAATTTTATCTTTTAAAACATCATGCCTTTTCTGTTTCTCAGGAATTTAGACACTTCAGAATCCTACAATGTGAAGATTTGTGGCTAAACTGAACTCTTCCCAAGAAAACTACATTTTTCTTTTCTTTCTTTCCTTTTTCTTTCTCTTTCTGCTCTCCCTTCTCCCTTCTTTCCCTCTCTCCCTTTTCCTATGTGTTTCTGCCTCTGGTTGACTAGACAGTTCAGAGTTTTTATATTAGCTCTTTTTATTCCCCTTCAATTGTTTTTAATACCAAGAATGTTTCAAGCCCCAGGTTAAAATTGATTTTGTTCTTTCCAGTAGTTTCTCTTTTTTAAAATTTTATTGTTGTTGTATTACATCCATCCCCTTTTTGCTCCCCTCTGTCCCCCTCCCCACCTACCCATTCCCCCCAAAGTCAATCCCACCTGTTGTCCATGTCCATGATTCCTTTATACTAGGCTCTTGTCTAAGCTGCTCCCCTTCTTTGCCTCTGCCTCCCCCCTCCCCACAATCCCCTTCCCCCTGACCACTGAAGGCCTATTCACTGTATTCATATATTTGGTTCTACTTTGCTTGCTGTTAGTTTTGTTCATTATTGTCCCGTAATGGGTGAGATCATATGATATTTGTCCTTCACGGACTGGCTTACTTCACTAAGCATATTACTCTCCAGTTCCATCCATGTTGTTGCAAAGGGTACAAGTTTCTTCTTTCTTTCTGCTGTATAGCATTCCATTGTGTAAATGTACCAAAGTTTTTTGATCCAATCATCCACTGATGGGCACTTAGGCTGTTTCCAGCACTTGGCTATTGTAAATAGTGCTGCTATGAACATAGGTGTACATAGGTTCTTATGAATTGGTGTTTCAGGATTCTTTGGGTATAGTCCAAGTAGTGGAATCGCTGGATCAAAAGGCAGTTCCATTTT